>CAJHQP010000784.1:0-153000 GCA_905132765.1 Moricandia arvensis | reverse complement strand
TATGTGGGAGCTGAAAAGTAAGGGAAGTACGGCTTCAACTTTGAGTGCTGAATTTGATCGGGTGAAGATGAAAGAATCGAAACCATCGATGATTTTGCGGGAAGAATAGGTGAGATCTCTTCTAGATCAGCTGCACTAGGAAGTATTATTGAGGAATCAAAACTGGTTCGGAAGATCCTTAAGTGTCTCCCACGAAAGAAATACATACAGATGGTGGCCTCTTTGGAGCAGATATTGGATCTAAACACTGTTGGTTTTTGAGGATATAGTAGAACGTTTTAAAAGCATACGAAGAGCGTATAGCTGAGGAAGAAGGGAATTGAGGAGGTTAAAGATGAACAAGGGAAGCTGATGTACACAAATTCTGAAAGTCAAGTGGCCAGTCTAAACCGAAACAACAATAGTCAATCAAAAGACTATAACAACCAGCCAAATCGCGACTACAACAGAGAATACAGAGGCAGAGGTTGAAGAGGACGCTTCTATAACCGTGGAGAGGTCGTGGAAGACAGTTTGATTACTCTAGAATTGTGTGTTGCCGCTGTGATAAGAATGGACATTTGCTGCGGACTGTCCTGATTGGCTATTGAAGCTTCAAGAAGCACAAGAAGCAGACAACACAGAGACACAAGAAGCAGATGAGTTGATGCTACATGAAACTGTATTCTTGAATGAGAAGTATGTCATGCCAGAGATATACGAGACTAATACCGGAGAGAACCTATGGTACCTCGACAACTGGTGAAAGTAATCATATGACAGGAGATAAGAGATATTTCTCTTCGATTGACACTACGATTACAGGGAAGGTCAGGTTTGGTGACGACTCACGCATTAACATAAAAGGCAAGAACTATCTCATTCATTGATATGAACGGTGAACGAGAAAGATGACGGATGTGTACTACATTCCTGATCTTAAGAGCAATATAATCAGCCTAGGTCAAGCCACGGAAGCAGGGTGTGATATACGAATGAAAGGAACTCAATTAACAATGCATGATCAAAAGGGAAAGCTGCTCGTTACAGCAACAAGATCAAGGAATCGTTTATATAAGGTCAGTATGGGATTAAAAACAGAGACGAACCTGCACTTAACAAGATCAAGTGAATAAAGAATCCCAAGTATCAACGTTGAAGCAGAATTCTGCGAATCTTGTCTAAAAGGAAAGCAAGCAAGACAAGTCTTCCCTCAAGCAACACAATATTGAGCAAGTAGGAGACTCCAACTGTTACATGGAGACTTTTGTGGCCCCATAACCCCAAGAACTCAAGGAGGTAAAAGCTATATCTTTGTCGTTATTGATGACTATACAAGGTACATGTGGAGTATCCTACTTAGGGAGAAGAGCGAGGCTTTCACAAAGTTTATAGTCTTGAGGAACATGGTGGAACAAGAAACTGGAGAAAAGATACAGGTCTTTAGAACGGACAGAGGAGGAGAATTCAACTCAAATGAGTTTAATTCTTATTGTGAGAAGTCGAGAATAAAGAGACACCTTACAGCTCCATATACACCACAACAAAATGGCATGGTCGAGAGAAGAAACCGAACCCTACTAGAGATGAAAAGGAGTATATTGAAGCACATGAATATGCCACACTATTTCTGGGGTGAAGCAATCCAGCATTCGACCTACCTTCTGAACCAAGTAGCTATAAGAGCTCTTAGAGACAGGACCCCATAACGAGTTGTTTCACGAAAAAAAAACTAACATCATCCATCTAAGAGTTTTTGGGTGTATTGGGTATGCTAAAATTGAGAAGTCACTACTGAGAAAACTCGATGATAGATCAAAGATGTTGGTCAACCTTGGGACAGAACCGAGATCAAAAGCATATCGTCTGTACGATCCAACAACAAAGAAAATAATAGTAAGCAGGGATGTGAGAAGCTGGGATTGGAGTAAGGAATGTTCTGAAGTTGAATTAAATGAGAAGTATTGCCTCACACTCGGAGCATATGGGAATCGTGGTCATCATGATGGAAGTATTGAAGCAGGAAAACCCACTGTTGTTGAGATTAAGGCTCTTAGAGAAGAGCAAACAGAAGCAGATACTGAGAATGATGCACGGGTTCAGACAGAGAATGAGACAGAAGCAGAGGAACAAGAAGAAGCTACGGTTAACTTAAGACGATCAGAGCGTTAAAGCCACAAGCCGAAGTACTTAGATGACTACATCTTGCTTGCAATAGAAGAAGGGGAAAAACTATTGCTATGTATCAACAATGAGCCGTTGAACTTTCGTGAAGCAAGTGAATCTAGAGAGTGGACACGTGCATGCACGAACGAGATCGAGTCTATTGAGAAAAATAATACATGGGAGTTGGTTGAGTTACCAGTCGGGGTTAAACCAATCGGTTTAAAATGGGTTTTCAAGATCAAGCGAAACTCAGACGGTAGTATCAATAAATTCAAAGTTTGCTTAGTTGCAAAAGGGTATGTACAGCAGTACGGAGTTGATTTTGAAAAGGTGTTCGCTCCAGTGGCTCGACTATAAACAATTAGACTTCTTGTAAACTTAGCAGCAGCGTACGGTTGGGAAGTACATCACCTAGATGTAAAAACAGCGTTCCTACACGGTGAGCTTAAAGAAGTTGTGTATGTTTCACAACCAGAGGGGTATGAGAAGAGAGGACAGGAACACAAGGTGTACAAGCTCAATAAGGCACTGTATGGACTACGACAAGCACCTAGGGCGTGGAATACAAAGCTAAACCAGATTCTTGTCGGTATGGAGTTCACAAAATGTACAAAGGAGCCATCAGTATATCGAAAGATGACCAATGGACATCTTCTTATGGTTGCTGTCTATGTGGACGACCTATTTGTTACAGGAACTAATAAAGGAATCATCGAGGAGTTCAAAGCCATGATGGCAGAGAAGTTTGATATGAGCGCTACAGAGTTGGAAGAAACATAGGTTGCTTGAGGATACCTGGTTCATACTCGTCCGGACATGGCTTATAGCGTGGGAGTTTGAGTCATTTCATGCACAGCCCACGAGAATCCCATGGTGCTCGCAATGAAACAGTGTTTGAGGTATTTACAAGGCTCGACAAATTTTGGCTTGATGTTTCAAAGATCACCACAAAGGTACCACGTTTGCTTGGGTACAGCGATAGTAGTTATAACAGTGATCCAGAGGATGGGAGGAGTATAACAGGTCACATTTTTTATCTTGGTGAGAGTCCAATCACTTGGTGCTCACAAAAACAAGATGTTGTTGCTCTTTCGTCATGCGAAGCAGAATTTATGGCAGGAACGGAAGCAGCAAGACAAGCATTATGGCTGCAAGAACTACTAAGTGAAGTTGTTGGACGTCCATGTGAGAAGGTCATCATACGCATTGACAACAAGTCGGCCATTGCGCTCACAAAGAACCAAGTCTTTCATGGCCGTAATAAACATATACATTCTCGATATCACTTTATAAGGGAATGTGTGGAGAAAGGACAAATTGAGGTTGAGCATATTTCTGGTGACAAGCAAAAGACGGATATCTTGACTAAGGCATTGGGAAGAATCAAGTTTAAAGAAATGAGAGACTTCATTGGATTACAAGACTTAGAGAAAAGTGATTTCAAGCTTAAGAGGGAGAATGTTGAGATAAGCTTGAAAAAGATAAGCTTAGAATAACTTGGAGAAAGAGTAACCTAATCCTAGTATGTGATGATTATCTATAAGGATTAGGATATATATAATTATGTAAATCCTAATGAGTTTAGGATAAGTTGAGTGCTATATAAAGAGTTGCCGATGTGTGGTAACCTTTAAGAGAGAGTTGTGTGAGCTTTAGTTTTGAGGTTATTTTCTAAAGCAATAAGAGTTGAGTTCTTATTAATCTTGTGTGTGAGACCTTAACGTGATACAAGTGTGTGCAATTTAGGTTTGATACAATACTCAGACTTCAAAGTGTTTAGAAATATTTTTTTTTGAACTAATGAAACGAAAACAACATCCTGTCTTGCAACTGAAGCTTCCCTTGATCTCTTGATTTTACCCAGTCTGTGGCTTCTTTCCAGAACACCCATCTTGCTTCACATATCCCTCCTCTCCTGTGTTGCTTCCACCAGCGGTGGTGTGGCTTGGTTCTGGTTCTGACCTCTTCCACCATCACCATCACCAACATGGTCACCATATTCATGGATGTAGTCTTAAGTTAATGACTGTGGCTCTTTTTGACTGCTCCAACACCAACACCTGGCGTATCATCTCCAGGTTTGTCATCTTCACCCAGTCAATGTGCATCCCAAATTATCAGTATCTAAAAAAGTTAGAAAGAACTATACCTTAGTACAGAACTTACGTACTAACTTACACGCCCCTCAAAATGAGGTTGGGGAAATTACTGGTTGCTGTCAAAAATACAAGAAATAGTGAAGCTCTGATGTTTTGCGGTAAAGTTGAAGGGAGAAGTGTTCAAGTGGAAGGTTAAAGTGGTCCCAACAATATCATGTATGTGTTACTTAGGGGGAAGGTCACAAGAACAAAATGTTTAAATATTATTAGTTGTTTCCTAAAAAATAAGAACTTGAAAGTGCTGTATTAGTAACTAATTTGAACCTGCTGGTGGAAGATTGTCTACAGCTTCAGCCTGGATATTGCTCAGTTTTGTTATCTCTGTGTCAAAAACAATAGATGCCGAAGTATCAGTTGTCTCAAAGACTGTCATATGCACATTGTAAGTTGTTCTAATACGACGTCTTTGCCCAATAATATATGTGGGGAAAATATATAATAAGCAACCAAGTTGGGATGGTAAACAAATACATTCAAAAGCATTAAAACTGAGAAATGTAAACTAACTTGGTAAATCAGTTTTGGTGTTGGAGAGGACCATTAGTTGGTCGTAATTCTAGAACCTGAAGTGATCCGCCGGGATTGGTTCAAACGTTTCAGAGATCTCCACGAAGACCATTTGGTCAGGGAATCTGAGAGCGAGTGGGCTCTCACTTAAGAGGAAGTTTAGGTTTAAACTGAGAGATTAGTAGTATAGATTTCCTAGATATGATGGTCTTCATCGCTGTAAACATCTATACATATAGGAGACCTTCCATCTGTTACATATGAACAGTACTGCATATGAAGAGACTGAGCTCGAATTAATGCTACAGAGTGGGGCAAGTGAGATGAAGATGTTGATGGTCAGATTAAAGGAGAAACTTAATGGGAAAGAGAAGGCGTTACATGAAGCTACTCGGAGGCGGCTTCACCGTGATGAAAATGACGGTTTCATCATCTTGGGTGTGTTGTCTGCTATGACAGAGATATAAATAAATGGGCTTGGACAAACAAACATGATATAAACCCATAATATTTTGCAGTTATTTTGGCAAAAAAAAGTTATAAGCCCATAATGACTTGCAGATTTTTGAGAACGAAAATCAGCTTTGTTGTTTTTTTTTTAAAGTGACAGGTGTCACGAAATGCCGGAGAAGGTGTCACATTGATGATGTGGCAGCATGAGAAGGGAGATAAGTCTCCTTTATTGTTATAGATTCATGTATCATAAAAAAATTTAAATCTGATTTTATTCAATTAATATTTCAAATCATTTATCAAAATTTAGTGTTATTTTAAACTATGATATTTTAATTTTTGTATATTAAGTCATTTGTAAAGAACATAGATTTTCCAGAGTAAACTACTAAAACAAAATCTAAAGTAAATTGCAGATATTTATAGCAACAGATATAAATATATAAAAATGATTGTTTTTGACAAAGGGTTTTTCATATATTTTCATAAACATATGAAAATAATATTAAATTTCAAAACTGTTAAGATCATAAACCCTAAAAATAGATTTTAAAATTAATGACTGAACATCTTCTTAAAAATCATACTACCTTCTTTTCACTTTACTTGTCGTTTTAGGTTTTTGCATACAGATTAAGAAAACATTTAATCTATATTATTATTTGCGAAGTAATTTTTCGCAACGAAGCTCCCACGTTAAAAGTTAGAGTGATTAATATCGTTTATGCCCTCAATGAATAAAATCTATAGATTATTCAAAAATAAAAATGAATTTAAATTATTTTATTAGATAAATGATTAAAATTAATAATAGTAAGTATTATTCAAAATCTAAAAACATTTAATATGTATATATATATATATATATATATACATATATTATGTTGTTATCCAAAAAGAATCTCTTAATAACAAAGTCATAATTTAAAAAAAAATATAGAAAACACATAACTAAATATTAATCAAGTAAAATTATTATTTGTTTATAATTGGGTGAAATTTAATATTGATTTATTAGTAATAAATATATAAGAATTTTCATAAATAAAAATATAAATAATAATTTATCTTTATAGTTTTTAAATTAGTAATGTATATATTAATAAGTAGTTTTATAAAATATTTATGTCCGCATGTGCGGACAACCCCCCTGGTTTTACATATTTTCTAGATAAAAACACAATTATCTATACACGTAACCACATTTCAACCAATAAAAATAGAACAACATATAAAGTTAATAAATTCTTCATTGAAACTATAAAACGACACTTATTTTGAAACAAATTTTTTTCTCTACAATGACAAATAAATTGAAAGAGAGGAAGTATTAGTTACTTATTGTTTTATCTATTTTATAAATCACACATTCACGTAAGATTTATTGGAAACTTAGAATACATGTATACATGTAGTCTATTAATACAAAAATATAATATAAAACAATATTTAGTTAATATGTGATTTAGAAGAAGTATTACTGAAACTAAAATATAATTATAGATTTCAGTAAGTATATTTTGGTTTCATTAAGTATATTTTGTTTTTTTTTTGACATCAAACGACTATTCTATTACTCAAACGACTATTCTATTATTCAAACTTGAGGTGGTCTGGGAAGTCAGACCGAAATAAAGCAACCAACGAAACAAAGATCTCTATGAAAAAATCTTGCAATTTTAGCCAGCGCGTCTGAAATTCTATTTTGAACTCTTGGGATATGACATATCTCAAAGTTTGGAAAGCATATCAACAATTACTTTATAGCCTCCAATTCAGTTGCAAAACTCAGCCATGCTTGTGGTTCCTCTACCATCGCAGTAAGATCCTTGCAGGGTGTCCCAAAACGCTGACATGACGAATGTTGAAGCATGCTCTTTATCGCCCATCTAAGAGTTTCAAGTTCAGAGTGAAGGGCCGTTTCTCGCCTCCTTAAGTTTTGCGTCCCCATAAGCTCAATGTTTCCACTATCGTCCTTCCACACTCATCCACAGCCATTATACTGATCATTGGCGGTCCAAAAACCGTCCACCGTACATGTGCACTTGTGGGTTCTGGTTGACCGTCTCATTAGCACTAAACCAAGCCTGACATTCGCTTTCTGCATATCTTACTAACTCTATAGGGTCTCTATCAATCTTCCGAAATAATTTATCATTTTGTGTTTTCCAGTTAAACCAAATTATCCAATGATAAAAATCCATGTCTGATTCAGGTGCAATCATGTTATCCTTTCTTTAAGAAAGTTAATCCATATTGGCCTATATGCTATAAGTATATTTTGGTTATCATGTACTAATTAAACCATTTTAATATAATGACAAGCAACTCTTTTGTCGTAGCTTTACTCTAATATCGAAGAATTGTAGTATAACCTTAATCTATGTGGATTTGATTTCTTCTATTCTACTGTGAACTGATGCGCTTAAGGGTAAGAAACTCAAATTTTGAATGTAATTTACTGGCATAGACTTCAGTCTCATCTCTAGTAGCCTTAAAATTGGATATTGTGATACATTCATAAGAGCTTTTTGACAACAATAGCTTTTTTTTGGGAAAATTGTAAATTTAAGAACATAAATACTACTCCTTCCGTTTCATTTTAGTTGTCATTTTAGGTTTTTGCACACAGATTAAGAAAACATTAAAATTTACATATTCTCAAAATAAAAACATCATTACATATATACCTAACCACATTTCAACCAATAGAAAAATAAAATGATATAAAAAATCATTAAATTTTGCATTGAAATTATAAAACGACACTTATTTTGAAACGAAAATTTTTTTCTACAACGACAAGTAATTTGAAACGGGGTAGTAGTAGATTGTCCTTATGCCATAATATGAATTATAAAATGTCCAATTAGTATAATCTTTTCAATAAACCCAATTAAGCCCCTAATCTAAACTAGATGATATTGTTATTTTAATTATTAAAAAAAATTAAAAGTAAAAAACATATTAATAAACAAAAGGGGCAAAATCATTTTATCCCCAATTGCTTTCTACGAACCCTAATTTCCACCCTTCTTTTGGCGATAGAGAGAAGAGCCGGCTCCAAGTCATCGGCTTGTCAGAGCTCGGCGTCGCCGGTGTTCCTTCTTCTTAGTAAAACTCTGGTAGTGTTCTTCTTCTTCTTAATTGAAGTCTCAAACACCTCTTGCTCACTTCGTGTCTCGTTCTCAAGTAAATCACCGAACACTGAATCTCGTGCCTCGCCGGAAACTGACGCTCATGCCTTTCCGCTCGTGCCTTTCCGCTCTTCAATATACACTCGCATCTCTAGTTCAAGCAAAACAATCAAGATTTTCAGGTTTGTATAAGGACTTGTGATTTTTTTGCATGTCTTTGTATCTTTAATTTGAGTCTTTTTCTACTCATTGTTTGAGTGTGATGGGTTTCAAATTTAGTTTCTGTGAATGATTTGAGTGTCTATGTTATCAAAGTTTCATTCTTTATGAATTATGTCATCGGTTTTATTATTAAAGTGTCATACTTGATTTTTGTCATCGGTTTTGCTAATAAAATTTCATACTTGTTCATGTTTCTCATATGTTATAGTTTAATTTGTTTTTGTGGCCACCAATTTCGCTATTAAAGTTTCAGGCTATCCGTCTATATAGTATGATACTGACATTGAACTCGTATTGAGTTGTGTGAGACAACATGGAATTTTTTTTACCAAGATGCCTTTGTTTTATAATGAACTTGGAATTAAATTGTATTATGAGATAACGGGTTAGTGGATTTATAAGTTATACTAGCATGAGATTGTTATCGGCTTGGGTTTTAGATCTACAAAGCTTATAAACTATGTGGTTTCAATTTCAGGTTTGGTGTAGGACTTGTGAACACAATTTTGCATGTCTTCTCTCTTTGAGAGTGTCTTCAATCCTAATTTGAGTGTATATGTTTCATTGTTCACATGTATGAGAATGGGTCAATTGCCTAAATGCCTATTCAAAGAAGGAACCAAAACACAAGTTAAGGTCAACAACACTTGCCGAGCTACAATCCTTCAGTTGGTGAAAGAGTCCATTTCAGCATAGTACTCGGATGTGTTGGATGATCCACTATTTGCTCAAGTCATGGCCATTAGTGATCACAAGCTTCGCTATTCTGGGACAGTGATCCACACCTTGGTTTGTAAGCAGCTTCTGACCGCAAAGCGTCATCAGTTGTGGTTCTCTTTTGCTAGGAGGCCTCTGAGATTTTCAATGCAGGAATTCTATGCGATCACTGGTCTGAAGTATGAAGACGAGCCTGACTTGGAGATTGATAATTGGAAATCTGATGAAGGGTGTTGGAGTCGTTTGCTTAAGAGGAAAAAACATATCTCTACAACAGATCATGAAGGTGCATCTGAAGAAGTGTAATACATGGTCTCATGTTAATAGGCTGAGATTGGTGTATTGTATGTGATTGCTGGTATGGTTATCGCGAATGATGAGAATGTGTGGATACCACACAAGTACATCAAGCTCGTGATGGATTTTGATAAGATGAGTAAGTACCCGTGGGGACTTAATTCTTTTAACATGCTGTTGAGTTCCATTATCGATGCTAGGGACAAAGTGAAGACGAAGAAGAGTTATGTTATAGATGGATTCTCATATGCACTTCAGATTTGGGCGACGGAGGCTATTCCAGACATCGGTACTCTTTTGGGTCAGAAACTTGAAGAAGGCATCATCAGCATGAGATGCAGAAACTGGAAAGGATGTTCTAAGATTTCCTATGACTATATTATTAGCATAGAGTCTGATTTTAGCTCCACTGTAAGTTCTGATTCATTTTTTTAAAATGTGACTGGATTTCATTGTTCTTATTGTTTGTGTCTTTAATTTGTTTATTTGCTTATGTTTTGTAGGTAGCTGTGTTTCTATCCATCACTTCCACCGGAAACTTCCCACATGTTATTGTTCAAGATGAGTTTGTACAAGCTGGTGAGATGAATGATGAAAGGGTCAACGTAATCACTGACATGTACTGGAATAAATATGATTGGAGTAAGCATGTATGGGCTTATCATGAAACTCGACAGCCATACATGCTTAGTTTTGATGAAGAAAATACAGAAGAGGTTGCAGAAACAAGTGAGAATGAAATGGAAGAAGAAACAGAATCCGCAGCTGCGTCTGTTTAAAGAAAGAGAAAAAGAAGTTTCAGGATACTGGTGCTGAGTCAAGGAAGAAGAAGTTACTCTTCCAAAGATCATCTGAAAAATATAGAGAGCTTGAAGAGGAAATGAAGTCGTACATTCATGGGATGTTTAAGGCTTCTTTTACTTCCTTAGCGCTTGAGGTACCCGAGACAATTGAAGACCGGTTTACCAAATTTGAGGAGAAGGTCCTCGCATCTCAGAATCCTTGTCTTTCTCATGCTCCTACTCCTACTTCTATTGCTACTCCTACTCCTACTCCTACTGCTACTCCTACTGCTACTCCTAGTGCTGCTACAGCTTTGACGCACACTCCTGGTGCAGCTCCGGCTTTGACTCACACTCCTACTGATGCCCGTTCTCACAGCCGAGCTCCTATTTCTTCACGCAGTGGAGGTCATCCTCAAACTGGTGGTCCTGCAAATGCTGGTAAGACAAGTTCAAAGTCAAAGGTAAACAAGAAATAAATCTCTTTTGATGTCATGTACTGTACTTTCGGTTTGTAATATTAAGGTAAGGATGATGCTTTTTTGGTTGGTTTTAATATTGATGTAAGGATGATGGACTGTTCTTGCGGTTTGTAATATTTATTGTTGGGATCAAAATCGGTCATGACAGAATCAACGTCAGAAACTTCCCGAGAAATGCGCCCTTTGTGAAAGAAAGAGATAATGTCTCAGTAAAAGGGGAACGGGAAAAATCGAGGTCAAAACTCGACTGACCACAAAGGAGCAGTCTGCACAAATGAGCCATCAGAAGAGTTTGTCCAAAGACCTCGGGTAAACGTATCCCGAATGGCAATATGACAAAAAGACTAGAAGACTCGATTATTTAACTCCCAGGACGGAGAAGATTGCCGAGCAAGACGTCCAGCTTGTTGAACGGGCAAATCAAGCCACATAGGCCGACTAACTCGCCGTACGGGCGAGTTGGACGGCAAGGAACGACCAACTCGCCCGTATGGCGAGTTGGATGGCACGGGCCGACCAAACTCGCCCGTTCGGCAAGTTGGACAAGCCTAAGTCGCTGAACGGGCGAGTTAGGTGACACGAGCAAACCAATTCGCTTGATCGACAAGTCGGATCAATCAACCCATTTTCACCTCGTCCTCGTTAACTCCCTCTTTCGATATTTGATCTAACTTGACTTTGTTCCATCTCGATCAAGATTGACATTGGAACTTTACCGAAAGAACTTGTTTTTTCGAGAAAGGATCAGGTAGATTGTATGAGACGGTAACGGTTAAGTAAACACATAGAGTCACACGCCCCATACAAAAGATCCTAACTCTCGGACGACGTCATTTTAGCAATGCTCTTTCGATAAAATCGTAGAAACGCCTAAGTCAGAAAACAGCCCGAAGAGGTCTAAAGCTCGGCCAAAGGCCCACTCGCAATTTTATCCGAAGTCAAGCCCAAACTTTGTGACAGTTTATCTTTTATTTTGCAAGAAGGGATAAATGTTAAGTTCAGAAGATAAATGTTAAGTTCAGAAGATAAATGTCAAGATCGGAAGATAAATGTTAAGTTTCCAAAGATAATCTTGAAGATCGAGGAAAAAAGAAATATTTTCGGGAAGCGATAAATTCGACCAAGGGCAAAAGGGGAAAGAAAAACCGCCTCTGGAAGAGTATATAAGGACTTCAAGGGTGATTATGTAGAGGACACACAAAAATCTCCACTCACAGCAAAAATAGCTTAGCACTTAGAACATTTAAGCAACTTTCTGTTTTTGTAATTCGAGCTGCGTCCCAACTAGGGTTTTGCAGTCTTAGGTTATTAGAACTAGGGATCTCGCCGACAGCTCTCATAGCCGAGGCTCCGATCCTGTTATAAATGCTTAGACACAAATTCGGAATAAGATATCTATTTGCTCTCTTTTCGATTCATACTTTGCTTTTCGATATTTACTTTGTATTCTGATTGGCGTGTGGTTTAGCAGATATTCGGAACATCTGGGAAACTAGGGTTATTGTGTTCCTAATTAACCCGAAATCGACAGCGCGAATTTCGATACCTACAGTGTGGCGCTAGAAGGAGTGGGGGGGTCGGATTACTCTAACTCATGGTTACAAAACGCTTGATCGAAACAATGTCTGGAAATACGAAAGACAATACAACAGCATGCAACAACACTCGTAAAACAACTCCAGCAGTGACTGCTCCCGTCGCCAACGCTTATGCGAACGCCGCAGTGCTTGAGAAAATCAAAAACCTAGTCGCGACTCTTCGCCATAGGCGGGGCACCAAAACAAGCTCGCAATTTCTCTCACTAATCAGAAAGGGTATTGATAAAATCTATTAAACCCGGTAAAGTTCGTCTCGTTACCGAGTTGGGAAAATCTCAGCGCATAAGGGTTGGACTAAACTAACTTTTTCGAAAACATTTCGGAAAAATAAAACTTGCTCTCCAGAAATTGCGGAGAAACCCTAGATTTCTCATAGAGATATGAAGCACAACAAATCGGGTGCACAACCCCCACTGCGTATTTCTTCTGAACAATTTTCGAAGAAACGAAGTTGATCTCAATGAATCACTCGAAACCTAAAACGGCTGACGAAAAATAAACTAAGAAAACGAAAGATCATATCCCTCACTGCTAAAACCTAAGATTTCGTAAAGAGTCAAGCTTTGATACTAAGCGACATATTCAATTAAACTTACTTCGGAAAAAACTACTCAAAATCCTCTCGGATCAATCCTGCGGAAACGAGAAAATCTCTGATTAAGTCGACTCCCGATAATTAAGCTCACCAGACACAAAAGATTCGGAGGTTAAAACATAAGTTTTCCAGAAAAAATGGCTCTCGTACAGCCAAACACGAAAACACACTTACATAACGACTTTAGTAAAATTAAACTTGGCAACATTTTACGAAACAGCTTTTGTAAAACTAAACTCAAGACATTTCGCAGAATACATTTTGTAAAATTAAAGCACAACAACATTTTCCGAAACAAATTTCGTAAAATCAAACTCGACAATGTTTTATGGAACATCGTTCGGAAAGTGAAAACGAGTTAGCGTTTTATGATACAACTTTCGTAGATTTTTTTTTTGAAAACGATTACGAAACTACCGCACCAGCATAACATCCAAGCGCCCATTAGGCGAGTTTCAAAAAAAAGTACTTTGGCTCTCCTTTTCGTTCTTCTTTCAAATCCCGCTCGAACTCTATTCATTTTGTCTCAATCGGAGTTTCCGTTGAGATTTTATGATCAAAACAAGTTAGATGCACATGTCGGACCAGTCCAATCGCCGGACGGGTGATTTGTAAGAAACAAGCCATTTAACTCGCCCGAATGGCGAGTTTGACTAGTCCAACTTTCCGAACAGGCAAGTTGGACAAAACAAGCCGTCAAACTTGGCCGAACGGGGTGAGTTGGACAAAACGAGTCGTCTAACTCGCCCATTGGGCGGATTAGCCAATCCAACTCGCCAAACGGGCGAGTTGGACTGGACGAGCACTCTTTTGGCTCACCTTTGCATTCTTCTTTGAGTACCGATCGAAACGCATTTTGTTTCGTCTCAATCGGAGTTTCCGTTGAGATTTTACAATCAAAACAAGTTGGCGCACATGTCAGACCAGTCCAACTCACCGAACGGGCGAGTTGTACGAAACGGGCCGTTTAACTCGCCCGATTGGTGAGTTTGACCAGTCCAACTCGCCGAACGAGCGAGTTGGACAAAACGAGCCATCTAACTCGCCCATTGGGAGATTTGGACAAGCCCAACTCGCTGAACGGGCGAGTTGGACGAAACGAGCCATCTAACTCGCCCATTGGGCGAGTTGGCCAATCCAACTCGTTAAACGGGCGAGTTGGACTGGATGAGCACTATTTTGGCCCACCTTTTTTATCCTTTGAGTTCCCGATCGAAACGTTTTTGTTTCGGTTCTAAATTTCGAAGTTTATGTTTGAGGATTTACGATCAAACAAGTTGGATGCACAGGTTCGGACCAGTCCAATCTCGCCGAAAACAAAATGGGCGAGATGTATGAACGGGCCGTCTAACTTGCCCAATTTGTTGGGATTTTGGACAAGTCTACACGCCGAATGGGCGAGTTGGACGAAACGAGCCATCTAACTCGCCCATTGAGGAGTGGGACCAAGCCCAACTCGCGAATGGGCGAGTGGACGAAACGGAGCCGTCTAACTCGCCCATTGGGAGAGTAGCATACCCAAATTGCCAAACGGACGAGTTGGACTGGATGAAAACTCTTTTTGCTAACTTTTCGTTATCCTTTGAGTCCCGATCAGAAACGCTTTTCGTTTCATCTCAATCGGAGATTTTATAGATTATTAAGTTATAGTTTTGATTATTAAATTATACAAATTAGTATTTCGAACTTTGTCTTTATATAGTTCTTAGATGTCGATTTTAGTGTATTAGAGTGTAGTATTTAGCATGCAGCGAATATAGAGACTGTATTACAAAGTATAACCATTACGGTTTTCATGCACTTGGCACTCAAAAGTCTTAAAAGCGTCACGACCCTAAACCCGGATCCACGACATTGCTCAGTCTACTGATTTGGTACGTGATGTTTCGCTTTCTTCATTATTACACCGTGTATTTTCTTGTTCAGTTGATCGAACTTAGAGGTAAAGATAGAGTAGAATATAGGAGATTAGGGTTACTTTCTCTATCGATTCTTCTTAAGTATCGCTAGAGAACGAGAATCTATTCGACTGGATCAGTGTTGTCACTGTCTCTTGTTGCTTGTTTTGTCCTCTGATCTCTCATCTTCATTGTTGACGTTGCTCTGACAGATGTTTTGTTCGTCGGCGATGGGCTAATTATACACGACTTATTCATGGTATCATTACGAGCGGCAGATGGAATAGGTATCGGTGACGATATGACTGGCGAGATATAGGTCTTTTCATCGGAGGTTCTATCTGATGCATAATAATGCGTTGCAATATGGTATGTAAGTCCAATGTTTGATTTCGTGTATGCTCAGTGAATTTGAGTACCATACTGTATCACTTAGATTTACATTTCAAATTACAATACTGACTTATTTTTTGTTTCTATGCATAGGAGAAACACTGAGAATCATCTATTTAAATGGAATGATGTAAGCCTTGCTTAAGAGATACGGATGGTGATGAGAAACATGAGAGGGTTGCAGAATGGATTAGTAAGTTTGAATAAAGGGTTATGGAAAGGTGAAATCTGAGATGGTTAGAGTTTGAACCTGAGATGTCGGAAAAGCTCAAAGAGAAGGTGAACTTGGAGATTGCTAGAGTTGCACAGGAGATGAAACAGAAGCTAAAGTTGAGAAAGTGGCTATGGTATTTGTAGGAGCACTCGTAGGAATATGGACTTCTCTTACTGTCTGAGCAAGTTCTAGTTATGGTTGCTTATTGTCTGAGTTGATGTATTCAGAAACGGTTAAGTTTTGCAGTTTTTTGTTTTCATTATGATCGACTAATATACACTCGATTGCTTCTTATTACAATATTTGGCTGATTATAATCAGCTTCAATCACAATCTATTACTTATAATAACAGATAACATTTGAGAAAATCAAGGAATGATTGCATAAAATCAAGGAATGATTGCATAAAATCAAGTAACCATATCCAAGAACAAGAAATCCAGAAGCAAGAAAAACAAGTAAATCAAAGTAACCAACACCATAATGAAAAAGAAGAAAATCAAAACAAAGACATGACTAAATAGCTCTGTCACATGTAGCCATGTTATGTCCGCAATTCGCCACATCGACTGCACTTGCGCCTCTTGCTTCCTTGAGCTCCTTGCGATGAACGAATCTTGTCTTCAACGTCTCCATATCTGCGTTTTCTTCTTCTTCCTGCTCCTCTTTGATTCAGAAGGTTAGCACATTAGCATTCTGAACATTATCTGGAACAACGCAACTATCCTCAAGAACACCTATTGGATTAATGGTTTCTCGAAAAGTGTTCTCCAAGTGGAAGTTGTGTACATGTCATCCATAGTGAGGATGGGCTCGACCAACTGTTAAACCAGCCTTGATTGCGTGTCTACATGGGATTTTCAGTAGGTCGTTTTTCCCACATGAGCAGGTTCTTCTGGCCCAAATCAACCAGGCAGTCGATTGTATCTCCACGAACCAAAAAATGATTCTCGTTAACTGGCTGGACAAGAAACGTTTTACCCTTCTTAATCCGTCTAACTTTTTCTCGATGGCAATAGTTAATGGTTTTCAGTGCTTCCTGTTTTGTGCGGCGTTCGAAGAACCAACGGGTAAGCATTTCTCTAATTATATCCAACAAAGGAATGACTGGATATTCTCTTGGTGAACGCAAAGCAAGTTTATTGATTCAGCCAGATTTGTTGTCCTGATGTCATACCTGAAGTTTGAAACTGACAGGAAGCCCCACTTTGGAAACATCTGCTTTTGTTAAATAATTTCCAATGGCTGGACTAATATGCACACGGCTTGGAAGCGCTTCTGAAAATCAACAACTCTATAAGCTTTAAAAGCTTTGCAATCAATCCAACCACTCTCTTTCCTCTGTAATCTGTGACCACATTATTCAACAGATCTGCGGTAGGATAAATTATTTTGGTAGATTAGTTATACTATGGTAGGGTTATTGATTCGTGACATATTTTTCATTTTGTCTTTATCTACCGTAGTTTAGAAATAAATAAAATGGTAGCCGTATTTTATTCTACAATACTAGTACTATAACTATTGCTAAATTTAACGTCTGGCTAGTAGCATATATTCCCGTAGTTAGCAGCATAGGAAATCTACATGGTCGTATACCGGTAGATAACGTTTCTATCATCGGTAGATCAAAATATGAAATTGAGTTCCACAAATATTTATTCAACCAAAGTATTTTTCAGTATGCTTGTCTTTTGTTTATATACATTTGTGTAATTTTTCAATGTTTTCTGACTCTTAAAAATAATTGATATGAATTTTAAAGTTGGTTAAAGGTAATCTAAATCCATATCCGACCAAAAAAAGATTTATAGCAAAGAGACAATGTACTTGTTTTCTATTCTGTTTTGACAATTTTTTCTTTTCTTTTTTTTTTTTGCCAAAACAACAATAGCTTATCTAATATATTAAAACATAGTCCTATTTTTATTCTACTTATAAGTAGTCTAGGTTGGACCATTACATTTTTTTTTAATTTCCTATTTACTTTCCTACAACTAACTTAATTGTTATTAAATATATATTATATCTAACCAATTATCTTAATACTTCAAAATAAGATATCTAAAATAGATATTTTTAAATTTCTTTTCGTAAAATTAGATTTTAATAATATCTTTTAATAATTTTTATTTAAAATATAATATACATTTTAAAAAATAATAAAGTCATTATTAATATTAACTATATTTAAAAACGAAAAAAAAATATCATTATTCATTTATATAATAAAAAATCTATTATATTTATATATATATATAATTTATATTCATAATTAAATTACTACACCAAGTAATAAATATAAAGTAACTTAATTCATTAATTAGCTATTTATAACTTATAAAATAACAAAATAAATTATACTTATGAATTTACAACACACTTCAACTTATTAAACAATATTAAAATACGATATATAAACTAATAAATCATTTCATAAGTTAATATACATATTTAAAAGAAAATATTAAAAATAATTAATATATTTCTCATGTATGAGACGAGTATAATAACAATAGTTAATTTGTATAATAATGTTGACAAAAAATAGAATAATAAATATAAAATTTTTACAAATATTTAAAATTTAAAATTTGTATTATAATATATGAAGCCGGTTATATAAATTAATTATCTTATTTTCGTAAAATTATATTAATGTAAATTTTATTTTATTATATACACTTCAAAACAAATGTTTTAATAAAAAGATACACATGTATAAGATTTCCAATTTGAGTAAATAAATATTTGAATAAAAATTCATCTCGCTTTAAAAAATACAGGTCAAAATCTAACAATAAACATTAATATTTCATCAAAATCTAATAAGAAACATTTAAAATGCGGATGAAAAATCTAATAAAAAAATTAATATTTGATCAAAATCTAATAAGAAACATTAAAGTGCGGGTCAAAATTCATCTCACTTTCATGTATCTATTTCTAATTTAGTATGTATTTTCTCGAATATTGAACCGTTACGCTTTACAATTCGGGTCAAAATCAATCTCACATTCATGTATATATTTCTAATTTAGTATGTATTCTCTCGAATATTGATCCATTACGCTTACAATAAAATGATAATTAGTTTGACTAACTTTTGTAAAATAAGAGCATAACATTCATAATATATATCCACCATTCATCTAAACATTCATAAATTAAAATACTTTAAATATGAAAATTTAAGTCAAATTGTATTACATAGTGGCCACCCATAGGTTCAACCAGTAGTCGGGTCTCAAATTTTAGCGTATTTTACAGATTTTATAAAAAAATTAAATAACGAGTTTAAAGAAAAAAACAAACTGAACTCTATATAAAGTCATCAGTTAGTTAGTTTAACCGTGGGTCGTGACCCGAAACACTGAATATAACGCTTCATTTGTAACATTTAAATGTAGATACATAATCAAAAATGTAAATTTATTTCATATAATTTAGTTTGTGTCGAAAATAATTTTGCGCTTTGAAAGCGCGGATCAAAATCTAGTTCTACATTAAAATCCCCTGATTTGGATAGCAAATCGGTGGTATAAAATTAACATACACTATGAAGGTAAACTTTAAGTATCACGTGCAAGTTTATATGCCATAATATTTATTGCTTTTGGTATATGTTAAACTGTGAAGTTAGACAAAAATTCTTTACATCGTTAATTTTTTCCATATAAAATCGGTCATTTCTTTGGTGTATACATCATTTCACTAATTGAGAGCAGACTGCCAAGAATAATGGATTAGAGCACTGTTAACGGTCAACAAGAAAGTTTGACCATTAGATGAATTAGCAAATAAGAAATACTTATATATGCAAGAAGCTCTTGGCAATGTTTGTACATAGAATCTAATAGATATTAGATATTTTCTCTTCATGCTTGAATTGTTGTGAGCGATCCCTATTAAATTATTATACATTTTAGTACAATTTTCTTTTTTTTTTCTCTTTGGATTTGTGAATTGTTGGATTCCAGTGATAAAGATGAGTTTAAGGTTTAAAGAGTTATCATACTATTAAAAAATTCTCGAAAGATAAGGCAAAATTTTAGCTTCAAAAACAGAGATTATCTCACGATTTGATGCTCTTAAATATATTGCTGGTATTACATAGTGAAGCTAAGCAAGAGAAAAGATGTAAAATGACTTTACTGATTAATTAATGTTAATTGTACAAGAGTATTTATAGTCATAATTAATCAGCTAACAATACAGTTAGTAATTAATTAACAACTACTAACTACTCTAATATGCCCCCTCAAGCCTTAATCTGGTTATGGTGGAATGTATCCAGTCGATGTGATAGGTGGAGAACGCGGAAGATAGAGGCTTGACAGTGACATCCTTGACAAAATGGAATAACGATGATGGTAAAGGCTTTGTCAAGATGTCCGCATGTTGGTTCTCTGATTTGACATGGAATGTCTTTAGGAAGCCATTCTTCAATTGATCTCTCACCTTATGACAATCTATCTCTACATGCTTTGTTCTCTCTTGTAACACGGGATTGGAAGCGATATGAAGTTTTGTCTTATTGTCATAATAGAGCTTAGCTGGAGCAGTTGTAGTGATATGAAATGTAACCAGTAACTTCTGTAGCCAAAGCAATTCACATGTTGCATCTTCTAGGGCTCTCTATTCAGCCTCTGTGCTACTTCTACTCACTACTCCCTGGTTTTTAGACTTCCATGATACCAGACTCGTGCCCAAGTAAACACAATAATCTAATATCGACCTTCTAGTGTCTTTACATGTTCCCCAATCCGCCTATGCAAAGCCAATAAGGCGGACTCTATTGTAGCTGAATAAAAGACTCCCTAACCAGGATTTGGCTTCAAGTAACGTACTATCCTGAGAGCAGCCTGATAATGGATATATGTTGTCTTGGAAAGTTACTGACTCAACTAATGAACCGCATAATTGATGTCAGGTCTGGTCAGAGTCAAATATAGTAGGTTAATAATGATTTTTTCGAAAAGGAGTTGGATGAGGAAGAATAATACCAGTCTCAGAACTCAATTCAAGTGTGGGATCCATAGGTATGGCACTTGGTTTACACGCAAGGAGACCTGTTTCTTCAAGAATTTCCAACGTATACTTCCTTTGACTAACTGAAATCCTTGTCTTTGATCTTGCAATTTTGAGTCCAAGGAAGCATTTGAGAGGACCAAGATCTTTTATGGTAAACTCGGCTGCAAGTGCTTTCTTGACTGCAGAAACAACATTTTATCATTGCTGGCTTAGCAGTATCATCAACATACACTAGTAAAGCCATAAAAGAAGAGCCATCAGTCTTGATGAATAGAGTGTTATCTGCTGCGGATTGAATAAAACCAGCATCACAAAGAACAGATGATAGACGATAATACCATTGTCTAGATGCATGTTTAAGTCCGTATAAAGATTTATGCAGACAAAGAAAAAGATTATCAGGAAAAACTGTTCCTGGTGGTAGTGTATATCCATGAGGCGATGCCATATATATATCTCTTCTTCGAGATCTTCATGTAGAAATGCATTGGATTCATCTAGTTAAGTTAGACTCCAACCTTTCGTGGCTGCTAAACCCAACAATATCTTCACTGACGCCATCTTTTCAACTGGGGAAAAAGTATCAATATAATCTACTCTTTCTTGTTGAATATACCCCTTTGCAACAAGTTTCGATTTCCTTTATCAAGATTGCCTTCAGCATCATATTTATTTTTGTAAACCCATATACATCCAATGGCATGTTTACCAGGTGGAAAAGAAGTCACAGACCACGTTTTCTTAACCTCCAAAGCTACAAACTTCTCATTCATTGAGTTATTCCAATGAAAAGATTTCACAGCTTGTGCAAAATTCCTTGGTTTTGTCTCAATGGTTATGGAAAGAATGTAGTTTTGGTATGGTGGTGAAAGTGAATCATAGGAGAGAAAAAAAAATGGGATGAAATGTGGAAGAGGATGGTTTTGGAACATGCATATCATGGGCAAGATAACAGGGATATTTGGAAAGATAATGTGGAACCTGAGAAGTCCTTTTAGGTCTATCATTGTTCACCACATTAGGAGGAGGTAAATCAGTGACAGTAGGTAGGATAATAGTGTTAGGATTCGAATCAGATGATGAAGTGGATGCATGACTCGATGATCAAGGTGATGCATGACTAGAACTAGATGATGCATGACTCTATGATGAAGATGATGCATGACTAGTACTAGATGATGCATGACTAGAACTAACTGATGCATAATGAACAAACACAAATGCATCAAGAGAATGATTCATGTTTTCATGTCCAGTAGAAATGTTCAAATCAGCCATGTGATCAATCATAAAACATGCAAGATGGTGGATGAAAAAAAAATCCGAAAGAGAAGAAGTGTTAGAAATAGAATCTCGAAATGGAAAAACATTCTCATGAAAAATTACATTTCTAGAAATATCATTTGTTTCCAAATCTAAAATTTTGTGAATTGCTTTGATTCATGTACTTTAGAGTATTTAGAAATCCATATAGTATTTACAAATCAATGTAAAATATATTGATTTTCAAATCTAACATATAAATTTGTATTTGTATTTATAAATCCGGAGGTTTTCCCTCGGATTTAAGTCTTTGTATTTTTAACAAAGAAATCTATGCAAATCCGTTATGAAATCAAATCCATTAGTAAATTCGGATGATTGAATAACACCTGATTTAAATTAGAATTTATAAATCATAAAACCAATAACACATGATTTCAATATGAATTTTAAAATCATAAAACCAATAACACTTGATTTAGTTTAGATTTCCAAATCCATTAAAATGCAAGAACCAATAACCCCCACTAAAATCCCTTGCTCTAGGAGAAAATTTGTGTTCTAAACTTAGGATGAGTTGAACCATAACAAAGACAACCAAAGACTTTAAGAGAATCATAATCAAGTTCTTTGTTCATAGTTTCTCATAAGGTGACTTGTTATCAAGCAATGGAGAAGGAGTCCTACTGATTAGAAACCTTTCAATCTCCCCAAAAATATATAGGTACATTCAACTGAAAATACAAAGCACAAGATACATTTCAAATATTTTGATGTTTCCTTTCCACAACAGAGTTTTGTTGTGGTGTGTAAGCACAAGAGAATGATAAACCATTTCTTTTTAAGCAATCAAATAAGAAAATTGTAACTCGGGTGCATTATCAGACCTAACAGCTTTTACTTTGCAAGAATATTGAGTTCTTACCATTTTTAAAAATGTGGGAAAAACATCACGCACATAATTCTTAGTCTTAAGCAAACAAAGCCATCTAACACGAGTTGAATAATTTACAATAGTTGCAATATATTTAAAACCTTCAATTGTTTCATGTACAAAAGGACCCTCCATATCAAGATGTAAGAGATTAAATGTATTTTTGGGCAAATGATTATTAGAAATATATGGAAGTCTTTTCTGTTTTGCTAGTAGAAAAAATATAATAATGAGTAGAAACAGAACCTGATTTCAAAGTCGGAATCTTATTGAGTAAAGTTTGTAACTTAGCTGAAGATGGATGCCCAAGGTGATGATGCCAAAGATTTCCATCAACATTCACGGATCCATAGAAAAAAAATAGATGTAGTAGACACTTCTAGATCAGACTTGAAGAAGACATAACTTTTGAAAGATGCTACATTCTCAATCATCAAGTTCGGAGATATGTCCTGAATAATGCAAGAAACATGAAAGAAATGAGCTGAGCACATGCTTGTAATGAGTAACGAACTGACACATGAGATAAAAATGAAATGATGGAATGTGAAGAACACTATGCAATGTCAAAGTCTTAAATAAATGTATGATGCATGTATGCATAATGAGAACTATAACACCATTAGGAAGGGAGAGTGACTGTCACGTCTTTAACCAAATCGAAATGAGCAAACAATGATAAATCTGAGCAGGGATGACTAGAGGCTCCACAGTCTATTATTCAAGCATCATGAGGGACCAAAGCGGATAAGGAAGAAAGACAATGGCTTTGGTATGTCAGGTTAATGTTTTGAGATCGTAGATTGATTGAAGGAAATGAGACAATACCTGCAGCCGCATTGCAAGCAATGATTCCATGTTCTATTATAGATGGCAATGAATGAGAAGTTGAAGATCCAGAGACTTGAACGTGAGAGCTGCGTTGAGATATGAGCTGTTGAACTTGTTCAGTTGTGAAAGAACTAAGATCAAGAGTGCTGCCACGAGAAACTTGAGTTGAAGAGACCAGTGGCTTATTAGAAACCTCAGAAACTACATTTGCAATAGAATTCTTCTTGTTAAACGACTTATGTGGTGGTTTCCATTGAGGAGAAGCTGCAGTAGTGGTCTTAGAAACATACGTTCCTTTACTCGAATTATAAGACCCCTTATACCCTTCATATCCAGGAGGATATCCATGTAACTTGAAGAACTTATTGACCACATGTATTCTCATTCCACAATGCTTACATAACGGTCTTCGATGAGGTTTATAATTGCTATAAGCAGTAAATTATTCTTAATCAGCTCCATTTGATTGATTAGATGTTTGAAAAACAACTCGCTCAACATTTGCAACAGGCTTCAACAGTTATGGCTTTCATTTTGATACATCATATTAAAATTCTTTAATACTTGGGAAAGGCTTGAGCATAAGTACTTGTCTCTTAGTTGATTCATATGTTTCATTTAGCCCCATCAGAAACTTCATAACTCTTCCTCTATCAACCATATTTTTCCAATTCTTTGCCGCATAACATTTGCACTTACCACAAGTACAAACCGGCATTTCTACTAAGTTAGTATATGTCTCCCACAAAGTGACTAACTCAGTTTAACAGGTTCTCACATCACGGGATCCTTGTGCAACCAAACATATTTTTGTTCAATCTCAAATATCCTAGCTAGATCATACTGCTTGAATCTATTCATCAAACGATTCCAAATTCCTTCAGCAGTTGAGATATAAAGAAAACTAGCACTAATCGTCTTTGAAACTGAGTTTAGACCACGTAGCTACCATGCCATTGCATCTAGACCAAAAACCAGCAGTAGGATGATCACATGAGGTTTAGGAAATGTACCTTTCACGACACCGATTTTGTTACGAACATTAAGTGTGAGATGAACCGATCTCTTCCACGAATGGAAATCAGCACCATTGCTTAGACGATCAGAGACTTAAACTAATCCCGTGTGGTCGTTGCTGTGAAGATAGTAGGGATGGGATTCTCATACAAATTCTTAGGTTGACGATTCAGATCCGGATGAGAACGATTCGGAATGTTTGATTGAGAAGAAACACTCGCCATCGAGACTTACGGAAGAAGATGATGAAAGAAGATGAAAAACGAGATCAATCTAATCGATTCGAAAAGAATGAAATCGCAGATCACGAACAACGTTCGGCAGAGAAAACGAACCAAAGATTTTAATCTGTGATGAAGGAGATGATGAAAAATGGAATCTCTCGTTGCTCTGATACCATATTACATAGTGAAGCTAAGAGAGAGAAAATATGTAAAATGACTTTATTGATTAATTAATGTTAATTGTACATGAGTATTTATAGTCAGAGTTAATTAGCTAACAATACATTTAGTAACTAATTAACAACTACTAACTACTCTTATAGCTGGATATAAAGTTTGCCATGAGTTTGAGTTTCATTGTGGGCAGAGACGTCTGATGATAACCGATGACCAGCCTAGTAGGGACACCTTGAAAGATGCTATAAGCTTAAGGAGAAAATGCTATGTTTTTCTTGACTTTTTTTTGTCATTAATTTTCAACAAAACTCATTTAGGATTGTCGCATACATATGTCTTGGGCCAGATTGATTTCATTTAAGATTCTTGCTAATGAGCATATTTAAGAATGTATGAATCCAGAAAAGAAGAAAAAAGACGACGTCTAGGTTTTGTTTCCTACTGAAGTTGACGTGTTTCTAGGGTTTGTAAAATCTGCCATGAAACAGCTGGAGCATCAGTTCTCGAAGAATCTACTATTAACCACCTCCACACATGGAACAAAATCTTTGGTAAGAGAATCCTCAGACCCAATCCCAGTTGATATACCTATCACTATATTCTCTCTAGTCCCTGGAAAGTCTAAAGCTAGGTTTCGTTTTGTATCGAAATTTTGGGCATCCATACTTGGTCTTCCTGAATTCACAGAGTTGTTTCTGACCAAGTTTTTGACTCTTCCACGACTCTTTTTTGCCGTAGCATCTGATGATGATAACAAGTTATTTTTCTACTCTACACCTCAGCCTCAAAATCCAAATGAGAACTTTTCTCTTGTAGCCACCCCTTATCATACGTCCTTTCCAAAACACTTTCTATCTGGTTACCTTACCATAATCCGGTATGTTGATTAGTTCTTCTTACATCTTTACACCGGAGAAAGGTGCATGTGGTTTTCAACCCAGTCACGGGAAGAGTTCCTAACCTTACCCAAAGTGCCTCTAAAAGAAAAAAACTTAGCCATAGTGAAGCAGAGGAAACAGAGGTGTAATCATCCCACATCGACTGAAAGATTCTATTGTGGCTATGATCCGGTCGGCAGACATTTTAAAGTGTTGTGGAAGACCACGTCCAATACTCATTAGGTTTTGACACTAGCTAGACACTGGAAAACCTTTATGGAGAAGGATCAAAAGGAAATTCAGTTTTGAGAAGTATTTCGGAAGAAGAGGTCAAATATGCATAAATGGTGTTTTGTAGTTCAGGTCTTTGCCAGCCGAACTTGTATGATAGTTTGCTTTGACTTAAGGTCTGAGAATTTCATATTTATAAAAGGAAATTACGTACCATGGATTTATTTTTGTTCAATTACAAAAGTAAATTAGGTATGTATGATGAATGGATGATAGCTATTCAAAGAGAGACTTTCTCTTTTGGATTCTAGAAGATGCTGAAAATCATAAATTGTCGTCCAAAAAAAATAATAAATAAATAAATTGTCGTCCAAGCATATCAACCTATCTTATCCGGAGAAGAAGATAGTCCAGGATCACTTATTTGTTGGAACTGACACTGGTGAAATCGTATTGTCTCCATATTCTATTGGTGACTAAACAAACCCTTATTACGTTTTATTCTACAATTTGGAGAGGAACACTTTTAGAGTCAATATTCACGAATTTGAAGAATTCAATCATGATGAGATGACTATTTTAGATTGTCTTGATTATGTGGAGAATATGAAGATTATGTAAATGTGTTTAAAAGGATTCTATATATATAATTAGTACTTGAGGCTTTGTATTTTGGGTTTGAACTATTTGTAATGTCATTGTTTCTCATAAGTTTTTTTGGATTTCAACTTTACATTACAGTTCGTTTTTTGTTCTAAGTTTTCGTCACATGAGCATTCAACATACTGTTTTGTTATTGTATTCCTTGCCTCTTTCTCTCTCCCTCTCTCTTCAAATTCTTTTTAGCAATTTGGATGTGGACAAATAGATTTTGTCCTTGATGAAATATGTTAACTAAAGTACTTATTTTTGGTTCCGCTGCCGAGTATGAGTAACTGAAGTACTTGAGTCATCAAATCTCATTATTCAATCTAACTTGCTCATACTGATCCAATTTAAAATGGTACAAATATAACAGGCTCTCAAAAGGTTTCTGGTAGAAGGTGTTGGGTAAGCTTTGATAGCTTAAAGCTTAAGACATCCTATAACGAATTGGTTAAGGATAAGATAAGTTTGTTGTAATCCATTTAGTATTAGGAGTTATCTATAACTATTAGGAAAAGGGAATCTACTCTACTATATATACATACCGAGTTTGTGGTATTGATATAACGATAGAGGAGTGTTTAGTTTTGAGCATAAGTTTCTAAACATTCAATAAAGAGACCAAGTTCTTTATAATTCTTTGTGTGATTTCGAGCTACTTTATTTGGTATCAGAGCGTTAGTTTTAGTCGATCATGGAAGACGACAACACTGTACGCCCTAAGGAATTCACACCACCATCAATCCAGTGCCCCATGCTTAACGCAACCAACTATACAATATGGGCCATGAGGATGAAAGTCTTATTGAAGATATACAAGGTATGGGAAACTACCGAACCAGGTACGGATGATCTAGACAAGAACAACATCGCTATTGGATTGTTGTTTCAAGCAATCCCAGAGTCTCTTATTTTGCAAGTCGGTGAACAAGAAACTTCGAAGGGGATATGGGATGTGGTCAAAGCTCGTAACGTTGGAGAAGATCGTGTCAAGGAGGCTCGTCTACAAACTCTCATGACCGAATTCGATAGGATGAAGATGAAAGATTCGGATACTATAGATAGGTTTGCGGGAAAGCTATCAGAGATAGCATCTAAATCAGCTGCCCTTGGACAAACTATGGAGGAGAGCAAACTTGTAAAAAAAAATCTTTAGTATTTTACCAAGAAGCAAGTACATACAGATCACGGCTTCTCTCGAGCAAGTTTTGGACTTGAATACAACAGGTTTTGAAGATATAATTGGAAGATTAAAAGCATATGAAGAAAGAATTCTAGAAGAAGAAAAAATGGAGATACGCCAGGGAAGCATTTATTCTCGAATTCATATCAACATCATCTTTCGTCTTGAGGAAGAGGTCATGGTATAGGAGGACGAGGACACATGGGACGAGGAGGAGGGAGATTCAACTCACAAGAAAGAACAAATTCTCGTGATCAAAATAAAGAGAAAGAAAAGAAGGACATATCAAAAATTATTTGTTTTCGATGTGATAAGCCAGGCCACTTCGCATCCATATGTCATGAGAGATTACAGAAAATACAAGAAGCCAACAAAATAGAAACAGAGGAAGCCGATTCAGCACTCTATATGCATGAACTTGTGTTTTTGAATGAGGATAACTTGGTACCTAAGAAATACAAGATCAAGCAAGGAGAAGAAGATACTTGGTACTTAGACAACGGAGCCAGCAATCATATGACAGGAAATATATGATATTTTTCTGAGCTCAACCGCAACATCAAGGGAAAATTTAAATTTGGAGATGATTCATATGTCAAGATAGAAGGCAAGGGATCAATATTTTTTCAAAGTAAAACCGGAGAACAGAAGTTAGTCACTAACATATATTATATCCCCGATCTCAAGAGCAACATCCTAAGTTTAGGACAAGCGACGGAGGTGGGATGTGATGTTAGGATGAAACTAGACTACTTAACCATTCATGATCCAAGTGGGAGATTGTTGGTTAGAGTCAATAGATCTCCGAATAGGCTTTACAAGATTAAGCTAAAGATCGGAAAACCGATGTGTGCAAACGCTAGACTAGAAGACTAAACATGAAAGTGGCACGCAAGGTTAGGACATGTAAGTTTTAAAACAATTAAAACAATGTCACAACAAGAGATGGTTCAAGGCTTACCAAAGATCAAAGAAGAAACAAGATTCTGCGAATCTTGCTTGGTGGGCAAGAAAACTCGACAGACCTTCTCATAGACAGCCACAATCCGAGCATCCAAACCACTGAAACTACTGCATGCTGATCTATGTGGCCCTATCACACCACCTACCATTGAAAACAACAAATATATATTTGTGATAATAGACGATTTCTCAAGATACATGTGGTCCATCTTGATGAAAGAAAAGAGTGATGCATTCAGTAGATTCAAGGCGTTTAAAGAGCTGGTCGAAAGTGATCTTGAGAAGAAGATCATGAAACTACGAACTGATAGGGGGGAGAATTTACATCTCAGGATTTATGCAACGTTAACGGCATCAAAAGATACCTAACGGCTCCATACACACCGCAACAAAAAGGTGTGGTGGAAAGAAGAAATAAGACACTCATGGAGATGACAAGAAGTACTCTTAAGGCAATGAAGGTACCAAATTACCTATGGGGTGAAGCAGTTCGGCATTCAACCTATATCATCAACCGTGTACCACCGAGAGCCCTCGCAAACATGACTCCATACGAGTGTTTACGATGGAAGAAACCAAATATAAACCACCTAAGGATCTTCGTCTGTCAAGCTTATGCCAAAATAGACGCTGCAATGCTTAACAAAAGTGGATGACAGGTCATTAGTTTTGGTGAATCTCGGAACAGAGTCGGGATACAAAGCTTACAGATTGTTCAATCCAACAACACGAAAAATCGTAGTGAGTCGACATGTTGCGTTTGATGAGAAGACGGTTTGGAGATGGAACCAGTCATCTGAAGTTACACAAGAACTAGGTATGTTTCAGATGAAGTGGGGAGAGGTCATAGATGCTGGGGAAGGACCAGTTGTCGTCAACAACGACAATCATCACGAGGACAACGACCAAAAAGTAGGACCTGATAATGATCAAGAAGACAACGACAACATACCCCAACAAGAAGATGATCAACATCAACAACCTCAACAACCAACACGACACTCAACTCGTCAAAGCCATAGACCCCGGTATCTAGATAACTACGTTCTACAAATACAACTTGATATCGAAAGGCTTTTGCTATCAATAAATGATGAACCTAGATGCTACCAAGAAGCAAAGAATTCATCTAAGTGGAGAGGTGCCTGCGGAGAAGAAATAAACTCAATCAACAAGAATGAGACATGGATACTTGTTGATAAAACAAGTGGAGCAAAGGTAATTGGTCTCAAGTGGATTCTTAAAATAAAAAGGAATGCTGATGGTACTATCAAGAAGTTCAAAGCACAGCTCGTAGCCAAAGGATATGTACAAGAATCAAGCATAGATTATGATGAGGTTTTTGCGCCGGTTGCTAGCCTTGAGACAATACGTTTGTTAAGTGCTTTAGCAGCATCACACGGTTGGCAAATCCATCATCTAGACGTAAAGACAGCTTTTTTATACGGCGAGCTTAAAGAAGATGTTTATGTAGAACAAACAGAAGGCTTTGAAGTAAAAGGCAAAGAAAAGAAGATATACAAGCTCTCTTAGGCCTTGTACGGCTTGAAGCAAGCTCTACGAGCCTGGAATACAAAGCTGGATCAAGTATTGAAAGAGATGAAGTTCAGTAGATGCTCCAAAGAAAATTATATGTATCGCAAAGAAGATAATTAATCAATTCTCATTATTGCGATATATGTGGACGACTTGTTCATAACCGGAAACAACATCAATACCATCAGTGAGTTTAATAAGGGTTGTTCATCATTGACCTATCTCTAACGATAGTTTGCATCTTTGACATATCTACTTTTTAAGTGATAAACATCATCATCGTTGATCTATCTATTGTTTCAAATAGTTGACAATATTGTCAAACATATCAGCTGATGATGAATGGTGGTTTCTCAATATAACCATAACAATGAGTTTTGACATATCTCTAACGATAGATCGACACCATATTAATAGAACATGTTTTCATAATCATCATTTAAAAAGTATATATGTCAAAGATGAAACTATCGTTTAGAGATAGGTCAACGATGAAACTATGTTAGGAATATGTTAAAAACGTCACTGATAATGATTATGTGAGAAACCACCATCGTCATCACTGATATTATTTGAATTGTTATTGTCAAAGATGAATATATTTAAAAAAAATCTGTGATTTTAAAAAGAGAATATTATAGATTTTTATTTTAAATTTTTGTGATTTTTTTGTTTAATTTAATGTCATCAAAATTTGAGATGTCTGACTTAGGTAAACTCACATATTACCTTGGCATAGAGGTATATCAAGGTAATGATGGGATTGAACTTAAGCAAGAAGCGTATACAAGAAAAGTGTTAAAAGAAGTTGGTTTAGAAACTTGTAACCCGACCAATATACCAATGGAGTTTAGACTTTTCAAAAGCCGAAGAAGAAGAAGAAGAAGAAGAAGAAGAAGAAGAAGGCATAGATGAAACATGATACAGAAGAAATGTGGGATGCCTACGATATTTACTTCACACACGACCAGACCTAGCATTCTCAGTCGGAGTAGCCAGCCGGTATATGCAAAGGCCTCGTAAGTCACATGGAGATGTCATGAAGCAAATTATGCGGTATCTACAAGGAACCTCCACATTTGGTTTAAGATACAAGCGAGAAGGGACAAAGAAATTGACTGGCTATAGTGATAGCAGTCACAACATAGACCAAGATGATGGAAGAAGCACCACGTGTCACATGTTTTATTTTGGAACTTCACCGATTACTTGGTGTTCACAGAAACAGAACACTGTGGCACTTTCTTCATGTGAAGCAGAGTTTATGGCTGCGACTGAAGCCACACGACAAGCCATATGGCTCCAAGACCTTCAAAGTGAGATCAAAGGCTGGAAGACGGAGAGAGTCCCCATTAGAATTGATAGCAAGTCGGCTATAGAGCTCACTAAGAACCCTGTTTTCATGGAAAGAGTAAGCACATACACAAGCGCTACCATTTTATACGAGAATGTATTGAGAGGGAGCTTGTGGACGTTGAGCACATACCTGGAACGTCACAAAAAGCTGATATCCTCACTAAAGCTTTGGCAAGAATCAAGTTCGTTGAGATGAGAGAGTTCATAGGAGTCCAAGACTTGTCCAAGAATGATTCAAAGCTTAAGAGGGAGATTGTTGGGTAAGCTTTGACAGCTTAAAGCTTAAGACATCTTATAAAAAGTTGGTTAAGGGTAAGATAAGTTTGTTGTAATCCTTTTAGTATTAGGAGTTATCTATAACTATTAGGAAAAGAAAATCTACTCTACTATATATATACCGAGTTTGTGGTACTCTTGATCCAATTCTCCAATGAAGACTTGATGTTCTTCTGGATATTGAGCAAGCGAGCATACTGCACTCACTGGATGTGCCACAGCTTTAGCATTAAAGTAGACTTTCTGTTGCCTGATTCTTGTGCTCCTTCGCAAAGGCTGTATCTGATCAGGTGCTGCCTCATTTGTTTCTTCTGGAACTTGATCTTGAGTCTCAGGAACTGATTCTGATTTGGTCTCATCCTGATCATGAGCTTTTTGTTGATTCCCCCTTTCAGGGTCAGGATGGGCAATTTTTTCATTTTCATTAATCACATCTTCTTCAACTACAGCTTCTGGAACAGGTGCAGTAGCTTCAGGGATATTCCTTCTTGTTTCTGGAGTTGCTGGAGACATGCCAATGCCGAAGTTCTCCAAAATGATTCTGAGGTTTGTGGCTCTTTCTGATTGCGGTAAGTCCCTCAGATCATCCCAATTCTTCACCTCATAATATCCCTTTGTTTCCACAAACTTCACATCCCTTGATATTAAAACTTTTCTGGCTACTGGATCATAGCACTTATACCCCTTTTGTGTTGGAGAGTAGCCAATGAACATCGCTTTTGTTCTCCTGGCATCCAGTTTGTTTCTCTGCTCCCCTGGTATCAGCACAAAGCAGAGACATCCAAACACCCGTAAGTGGTCCAAAGCCGGCTTAGTCTGGTTAAGGACTTCAAACGGTGATAGATCTTTGAGGACTTGAGTTGGAGTCCTATTGATCAGATAAGTAGCAGTCACCACCGCATCACTCCAGAATCTCTTTGGAACATTGGTGTGGAACATCATTGATCTGGCTACCTCCATCAGGTGTCTGTTCTTCCTTTCAGCAACTTCGTTTTGTTGAGGAGTATATGGACAGCTTGTTTGATGAATAATTCCATGTTGAGCCAGGTACTGTTTGAATGCATGACTTGTGTATTCTCCACCATTGTCTGATCTGAGGATCTTCAGCTTGGCATTGAAGTGGTTGGAGACATGAGCTTGGAAATCTTTGAAGGCGTCTAACACCCTATCCTTGGACTGAATCAGTGTCAACCAAGTGTATTTGGATTTTTCATCAATGAAGGTGACAAAGTATTTGTGATTCTCCCTTGACACACATGGAGCCGTCCATACATCAGAGTGAACCAAGTCAAAGCAACTCTCATAGGTGGTGCCAGACCGTGGAAAGACTGTCCTACAATGCTTCCCCAATATGCAGGCTTCACACTCTTCATTCTTAGACACCACTCCAGGGAATATCAGGTTTAGAGCTCTTGTATGGGGATGTCCCAATCTGGCATGCCATATTGTGTTCTCAGCGCCATTAACGGTGCTAACCAGGCAGTGAGGCATAGATGATTCTGGCACCATATTCCTCTCAAGATGATACATCTGCTGATTGTTGTGCCCTTTTCCAATGACCTTTCCTGTCTTCAGGTCTTGAAACTCAACTTCATCTGGTCTGAACACAACTTGGCAGCCCAAATCAATCGTAGCCCTTCTTACTGATAACAAGTTAGATGAAAATCCAGGCATATACAAGGCAGTAAATTCCTTATCAAACACTTTAAGGTTCCCTATCCCTTCTATCTTCACCTTATCACCATTTGCTATGACTACATTCTCTACGGCAGGCTGGATATTACTAATCAAGTTCCTATCACAAATCATGTGATGGCTTGCTCCTGAATCTATTATGATAGGTTTAGAGTCAAGAGAATGTGTACCAGCCTTCTTGGAAGCAATGAGAGCCAAGACAGTGCTCCAGATAAAGGAATTGGCGTCTTTTCTGGTCACAAAATCATCAGATGAGGTCGTACCAACTTGATTTCTCCACATGTCTTCAGTTGAATCACCCATGTGAGCAGAATACATGGTTCTCCCTTGAATTGCTTGCTGCTCCTTGGGTTTACATTTATCCGGCTGGCCTTTGAGAGGATCACCATCATCTAGGCATGAAATCTTTCTTCCAGTAAAGAAATTCTTTATCAGTGTGTTGAATGATGAGTCTAGGTGTAGGAGAAAGCTGAGGAACCGGTCGTTCTCATAGATGGTTTGGAGACTCTCCCATAAACACCCATAAGCAGTTTGAAGACTCTCCCATAGTCTCTTGGCGGTTTTGATGTGAGAATTGATCTTCAGGATTGGTTTTGACAAGGAGTTACAGATGAGAGCCAGAGCTTGTTGGTCTTCTTGAACCCATTGGTTGTGGTTGTTCACGTATCTATCTTCTTCAGCCATCCTCTTTGAAGTTCCAGCCTTCATGATATGGCTGTCCCAAAGTCCATGACATCCCAAGGTGATTCTGGCCACTCTTGACCATGAGAGATAATTAGGACCCTCAAGGGTCACGGAAATTATGTTTTTCTTCTCCATTTTTATGATTTGCGGAATGAGAATAACATAAAAGCTTTGCTGAATAAAAGAGAAGGATAGAGAAGGTTTGCGGAATGAAGTAGGAGCTTAATGCTCTGATACCATTTGTCACGGGCTTTTCCTCGAAGACCGTGCGGCGCTCGACAACACCTCTATCTAGTCGAGCCAGCCTTCATACTTTGGATCATTTCCGACTGGTTTCGCCCTGCCTCGGGCTCATCAGGGGTACGGCTCCAGTACCCGACCAGTTTGTGCAGGGATGGCCTAGTCCCTTCTTCAAAGTCAGATCCTCGATCAGCGACAGATACCCCGAACTCTTCCGGGTCGGTCTGCCTGAACTCCAAAGGGTCTATCCAACCTTTGTCCTGCACGCCCCTTCCCTGGAGCACGCCCATGCCCCAGTCATGATGATCCTACACGCAGCGCGTCCCGTGGTCACGAACAGTCCATCTGAAAACGGTGCGTGACATTCTCCACCACCCTTCAATGTGCACGTCCTCGTGCACGGGGAGAATTCCTCTTGATCGTTCGTTTGGATGATACGAGACAACTCTTGTCTCCCTCCACTTGATGACTCGACTCCGCGCCTCTCGCCATCTCATGAAAGTTCCCAGCCTATCCCACCTCGGGAGCTTGGCGAAGTAACATCCCGTTGCAAGACACCTCGTCTCCACTCACTGGATGACTCGACTCCGCGCCTAACATCGCCACCACAATGAGGTCCTCACTACCCGCCTTGGGTGCTCGGAGGAGCAACGTTTAACGAACCCTGCTCTGATACCATTTGAGAATGGCTTAATTGCGGAAGTAATACAAGGAAGAATATACTAGTTTGACAGATGATCAAACATAGAAGGAGTTTGTGATTTGAGAGAGAATGAGAATGGGAAGAACATGTTTTTCATTTGTATTACTTGGTATGTGTTACAACCCCTCTATTTATACACAGGTGAAGACCTCCAAAAGCTCCAGACATGATAATGAAAGGTGAGTTGGTGTGGTTGGTGAAGTAGGTGCAGTAGGTGGAGTAGGTGAGGTTGGTGAAGTTGGTGGCCGCAGGACGCCAATCGATCGATGCAGTTTTGAACTAAAAATGCATCGATCGATGCAAGGCGATATGAGATTTGGAGTTTTAGTTCGATCGATCGATTGTATTGTACAATCGATCGATTACTTTAGCATGTTTCATTCGCAGAGTTGCCATCGATCGATGGGGTTTTGTGGCAGAAACCCATCGATCGATTGGGCTTCTTTTCTTCATGTTTCTCTTCAACAAGAATCAGGCAACAGAAAGTCTACTTTAATGCTAAAGCTGTGGCACATCCAGTGAGTGCAGTATGCTCGCTTGCTCAATATCTAGAAGAACATCAAGTCTTCATTGGAGAATTGGATCAAGAGTACATCCCAAACACCTATGAAGAGGCAATGCAAGACAAAGAATGGAGAGAGTCTGTTGAAGAAAAGATCAATGCCATGATCAAGAACAACACCTGGTATGAGACTGAGCTTCCAAGAGGAAAGAAAGCCGTGACCAGCAGACTCTTGCATACCATCAAGTATCTTGCAAATGGAAAGCCAGAAAGGAAGAAAACCAGACTGGTAGCAAGAGGATACACACAAGTGTATGGAGAAGATTATCTAGACACGTTTGCACCAGTGGCGAAGCTTCATACAATCCGGATACTCATCTCATTGGCAGTGAACCTAGAGTGGGATCTTTGGCAAATGGATGTAAAGAATGCTTTTCTACAAGGTGAACTAGAAGATGAAGTGTACATGAGACCACCTCCGGGAATGGAAGAGATGGTAAAACCAGGAAATGTCCTCAGACTCAGAAAGGCGATCTATGGCTTGAAGCAATCACCAAGAGCTTGGTACCACAAACTAAGCACAACATTGAATGGAAGAGGATTTGTGAAGTCTCAAGCGGATCACACACTCTTCACTCTCACCAGCAAGTCCGGGATTATTGTGATCCTAGTCTATGTGGACGACATCATCATTACTGGTAGTGACAAGGAGGGGATCAGTGCCACCAAGACATTCCTCAAGACCGCATTTGACATCAAGGATCTAGGTGAACTAAAGTAATTCCTTGGGATTGAGATGTGCAGATCAAAGGAGGGGTTGTTCATGTCCCAAAGAAAATATACTTTGGATATTCTAAAGGAGGCAGGAGATCTTGGAAGAAGACAAGCCAAGACACCACTTGAAGAGGGCTACAAGACACTGCGAGAGGGGGAGTATGAAGATACTCCATTTGAAGATGTCAAGCAATATAGGAGAATTGTTGGGAAGCTGATCTATCTAACCATTACCCGGCCAGATGTTTGTTTTGCAGTAAATCAGGTTAGCCAGCACATGCAAAATCCCAAGGTTCATCACTGGAACATGGTGGAGAGAATCCTAAGATACTTAAGGGAGGCTCCGGGTCAAGGCGTATGGATGGCTTGCAACAGAAACACTGAGGTTGTTGGATACTGTGATGCAGATTGGGCTGGAGACAGAACAGACAGAAGATCAACTACCGGCTATTGCACATTCATTGGAGGAAATTTGGTTACATGGAAGAGTAAGAAGCAGAAGGTTGTGTCTTGCTCAAGTGCAGAAGCAGAGTACAGATCAATGAGGAAATTAACCAGTGAACTCATCTGGATAAAATGTCTTCTAGGTGACTTGGGAATTGAGATCACCAACCCCATGACCATGCATTGTGACAACCAAGCTGCAATACACATTGCGTCCAATTCAGTCTTCCATGAGAGGACAAAACACATAGAAGTAGACTGCCACAAGGTGAGACAAGCAGTAGAGCAGCAAGTGATCCTCCCATGCTACACAAAGAGTGAAGATCAACTGGCGGACATCTTCACCAAGGCGGCCAGCAGCAAAGTTTGTGAGTCCATTCTTCCAAGACTAGGACTCATAAACCTTCCATGTCAGTGATCCCCTCACCATGAAGCATTCTACTCTTTTTCCTTGGCTGGGGTTTTATCCCATGAGGTTTTACCTGGCTAAGTTTTTAATGAGGGAATGCTTCATGACTTCCAAGCTTGACTTGTTTCATATGGTCAAGCTTGAGGGGGAGTGTTGAAGAGAAACATGAAGAAAAGAAGCCCAATCGATCGATGGGTTTCTGCCACAAAACCCCATCGATCGATGGCAACTCTGCGAATGAAACATGCTAAAGTAATCGATCGATTGTACAATACAATCGATCGATGGAACTAAAACTCCAAATCTCATATCGCCTTGCATCGATCGATGCATTTTTAGTTCAAAACTGCATCGATCGATTGGCGTCCTGCGGCCACCAACTTCACCAACCTCACCTACTCCACCTACTGCACCTACTTCACCAACCACACCAACTCACCTTTCATTATCATGTCTGGAGCTTTTGGAGGCCTTCACCTGTGTATAAATAGAGGGGTTGTAACACATACCAAGTAATACAAATGAAAAACATGTTCTTCCCATTCTCATTCTCTCTCAAATCACAAACTCCTTCTATGTTTGATCATCTGTCAAACTAGTATATTCTTCCTTGTATTACTTCCGCAATTAAGCCATTCTCACAATCTATAACTATTAGGAAAAGAAAATCTACTCTACTATATATATACCGAGTTTGTGGTATTGATATAACGATAGAGGAGTGTTTAGTTTTGAGCATAAGTTTCTAAACATTCAATAAAGAGAGCAAATTCTTTATAATTCTTTGTGTGATTTCGAGCTACTTTAGAAGGATCAACAAACAACAATTTTAATTGAATCCTTGAGAAATATGAACACTTAGTCTGGTGGAGTGACAAGAAAGTTTGAAACACTTGCCTCGTAGAGTTGATTCAAGCTTCAAATCTGCACCGAGCTAAGTAAGCAACCGATGTCTCAATACAAAAATATGGATCTTATGCATCCACATTGCCGAAATTATTCTTTATAAGTGTTAATATTAATCAGATTTTATGCATCAAAATTGTGGGTTTTCTCTCTAGATAGCAATTTCTCCTCTATTCTAGGTACCTGAAGAGTAGTCTAAACCGCAAACCAGCAAAACATATTATGTAAAGGCCGTTCTTGGTTTCGGCTACATTATGTTATTCACGTCGACCACCTTTATGTTTGGATGGAATGATCGGTTTCGTCAGAGTGCTTGTTCGCATGCAGAAATGGGTTCTGCCTTCACCATTTTACTTGGATATCTCAAAGTTTCCCAAAAGTTTTTGGCTCATTATTTCCCTTAATTAATGTCTTCGAAGAGCCACTTTTGGTTTTTTTTTTTTGGCTAGCTTATTTTAACCAAACTTAAAGAAAAGAAGAGTTTAACTTGATTGTGCCTTGAATTCACCAGTCACACTGGCCACGCACCTTAATATTGGTTTCTGCAAATGCAAACCCCAAAGCAATCACGCAAAATCGATGTTTCTCTTTATAAGAAACATATATAACTATCGACCTTTTTAGCTTCTGGAAACAGAGTGAACTCAAATGGATACACAAGAACACAAGCTAATGTTAAGTCACCTGAATAAAAATATTATTAAGAATTATAATTAAACAAACTTTGTTTCTACCTTTTACAAAAACTAAAGATGTGCCAACAGCTTGTGAATTTTTGGAAATAGTAAGAAAAAAAAAAGGCTGGAGAGAAAGATTTACACTTCCACAACACAAGGAGAAAAAACAAAGTGACACCAATGTTTGGTGTCAGAACCTATCAAACTATTACTAGCCTTCTACTAATTTTCAAACTCTGAAGCTACCCAAAACCCTGCTGGTGATCCAAATGACCAAAAACAAGTGATCCACGCAATCACTTATCATCTCATCTCTATCGCTTCCGTTTCTGACTCTTTCTCTTTGTAAAGGCAGCAATAGAAGCAGGAATGCCTACGGTTGTTCTGCCTTTCTTACAACCCCATTTCACCGGCAAATCGTTGACTATGTTGCTGATATCATCTGTCCCGCTTAATTGAACCAACTGCTTTATCTGATCAAGCATCTGCAGCGTCAACGCCATTGATAGATCCAAGGCTACAGAGTCATCCATTGGTTTCATCTTTATGCTTCTCAGCTTCTCTTTGAAGGAACGCAATGACATTGAGTCACCATAACCTTCACGGTTTTCACACATTGTATTTACCTTTATTATGTGTTTGCATAAGTTCCCTTGCAAAGACCAAGCACAATCGCAGAAGGCAAACTCCGAACCTGGGTTCCACACAACTCGTGTTACATTGGTATCTCTCTGAGACTGAACCTTTGCAGTAAGGGTGTTGTTACTGTCTAGTGTAACAGCAGAGTCTGGAATCTCCGATGCTCGGTGCCATGATGTAGAAGCAATGTATTCTTCTTTGACATTTTGGAAAGAATCACTCTCATCAGCATACCGATCAAGCCAATAGCTCGAGTGGAGTTCAGTCGTGAGCTTGTGTACTAACCAATCTACTCTCTGAAGAGCATTAAGGTGAGTATCGTCAAACAGTTTTACTTTAAGCTTTACATGGTAAGCTTCTATAGCCCCACATGCTTCTTGGCTTGCAAGTGGAAGACTTTTTATAGTTGAGAGCCACATTCCTGCAAGAAAATCAAACACATTAAGAGACTCGACATCAAAAGGGACAAGATGGTGAATTGGACTAACCTATTTTAGGCAACCAAGTGGATGTGAAATACTGCATGAAGGCGGTTTGATCAGCAAAATCCTGAGTTAACCTTTCTAGAGCCTTTTCTGTATCTACTCCATCCCAAATGCTGTACACGACTTCTCCTAAACATTTGAATAAGTCTCTTTGGACTTCAATGGTATCACACTTCTTGACTACATTCCGAAGCCATGATCTACGAATACGCCATAGTGAAAAAAGTATGGGGCAACAAAATGTGTCCCTGAAAAGACAGACAGCTATGAGTCAGTTTGCAGTACACTCTGTATCCTATTTTAAAACTATACATAGAGTTGAACCATCATATGATTCATGCCTTATGGGATCAATCTCCATTGCAGCATCGTCAATGATAAAGCCATTGATCCTAAAGCCAGGCTCAATACTCTGTGCGCGTTGAAGTAGTATTTTCATCCACTTCTCAACATCAGATTTCAAAGAGCTACGAGAGATAATCCAAGCGACAGGAAGAGCATGACCTCTTGAATCGAATACAAGTAGTGTGAATAGAGGATACTGCCATAATGTTTAAGAGATCAGGACTAAACCACATAACTTTCTCAAAAGCAGAGACATACATAAGACAGAAAACAAAGATCAATGTTACCTTAAGTCTCTTTATCCCAAAAGTTGAATCAGCTGCAACGAGACTACAATGACCAAAGCGCACAAACTGCTGCAACTGCCACTCAGTTTGAATCCCAAGCACGAACTGCTCAGTCTCCGAAGATTCCTGATAAGAGAATAATGATTTCTTGTTCCGCTCAGCCCATATCTTAATACTAGCTTGATCATCTAAGTCCAGCTCATGAGTCGATCGTTTGATAATCATCCCAAGCTTATGAACATACTGAGATGCAAGACTATTAACCGTCGCATCAGACCCACAATACCTCTGAATCCCTTCAATATGTTTCTCCAAAACATTCTCTTCAGGGATCCCAAGATAGATCATAGACATAGTCTGCTGCTGAATCTCGTTACATATATAAGGAATCTTCTTAGCACCAGGACCAATGGCATCTCTATCAAGAGGTCCATGACAGACAAAACCAGCTTTGTTCACATGCCGTCTCTCATTGTAAACGAGAAGCGCAAGAGAAGGACGAGCGTAGAGGCGCTTCACCACGAAATGACATGTGCATCCTCTCATGGACTGAGGTCTAGCAGCTCGGTTCCTAGTGTTGAGACGGTACTTTCTACTAGGCAACACACCACCTCCTTCTCCGTAGTTCTCAGGACCAAAAGAGCACCAATACCTTAACAAAGAAGCAAAAAGACTCAAACTTTAAATATGAAATGGAGCTCAAGAGAAAGTGGAGAAACTAACAGTCTGTATTCGAGATACTCATCGCTCTTGTACTCCTTGAGGCTGCCGCGAGAGCGTTTCCTTCCTCTTTCGATGTGGAATCGAGTTGGGGACTCTGGGTTTGAGCATTCTCCGATGATGAACTCGTCGACCCTTGCGTAAGGGATGAGTGCTACTTCGTCGTGATGCTCCGTTGTGCCGAACTTGGTCCAGCTCAAATCAGTGTATGAGAAGTCTTCTGCTTGTGGGTTTTGCACTGAGATCTCTTCTAGAGACTCGACTACCTCCATTTTCGTCTTTGATTTTTGAGCAGACCGTGCGACTGCACAGGCCTCCAAGGGTTTAGGGTTTCTGTGAGGATTATTGATTTGGGAAGAAGATGGATTCAGCTGAAACGGTAGAATATTGAAAAGCTGAGGACAAAGTTTTAATAACAAAAGGGGTCTTACAATTATTATTTTCTTTTAAATCACCCTTTCGTTCTTATTTGTAAATTTTGTCCTAGCCGGTAGTATAAGAGAGCCTGGTGACTAACTTTTAAGACTCCCAATGCTACAGCGACTTGAGCGATGCGGGACAGGCCGATTAGAGACTGCTGTACGTTTTAATTACGGTTTGTATATAAAAAGTGCACAGTACATAATAACTGTATTTCCTCTAAAATAATAGGGCAAATCTCCTAAATAACCATTTTTGAAGTTTTTGTCACAAAAATAATTTTCAAGAACAAAAATGACAAATTTAGCCTTTTTTTATTTTCAAAAAATTAATTTTTATTTTATTTTTTTTCAATTTTAAACTTCATCCCTAAAACTCCACCCCATAACTTTAAACCCTAAGTCTAGATTAGTTAACCCAAGAGATATAAATGTATATTGTTAACCTTTGGGTTAACTAATCTAGACTTAGGGTTTAGAGTTATGGGGTGGGGTTTTGGGGGTGAGATTTAAAATTGAAAAAAAAAATAAAAATTAAATTTTTGAAAATAAAAAAAGGCTAGATTTGTCATTTTTGTTTTTGATGGTTATTTTTATGACAAAAACTTTTTTAGACTTATCTTACGGTATTTCTCAAAATAATATAAAGCTAGTGAATTAACATAGAAATTTGTTCACTAAGCTAACATCAATTAAATTTCCAAGAGCCATTCAATACTAATTGCACAAGATCCAATAGTTTGAATCTGTTCAGTTTCTGAATTGAAGCAATGTGGAGATGATTGATCACGACAATTGTTTTGAGTCGTGAATCGTAATGCACGGCGACTTCCTTCTTTGTTATCGTACTATCACCTCTTCTATATCTAACTTGCGAGTCAATTCAAAGAAAAAGGATGATTCAAAATTGTTGAAAGAATATATCATTTACTCGTCTTATACCAATATCGTACTTGAACTTTATTTTCTCAGATATGGCTCCTTTCTTTATATGGTTTGTGTTTTTTTTTTCTTTATTTCAGAAGTCATAATTAATAATTTAAGCTATATACGAAAACTGCATATTTTTTAGATATTGAATATGGATACTGAATATTGTCTTTGGACATAACGCAAACCTTGGTTTATACTACTATCTATACAAATACTTCTCTGCACGCTAGATTAAAGGTCCAAACACAAACGTAAAACCTTATAACCTACGTAAAGACCGTCAAAATTGGGTTTATAAAGGTGATGTCTACTTTCAGCTATATTTCATAGTTAAATCCCCTTAAATTCAACTGGAATATTAAGACCAAAATAATCCGTATCTGGAAGCAGTATACCCCGATTGTTGGAGATACTATTGAGTTGGTCTTATGCGATTCTTATGTAAGTTGTTCTCGATTCATAATATATTTTCAAAATAATCGTTATAGTATATACTTTCTGATCCAATATCCCTTGTGTTGCGGTCGCAGGGAGATACGATTCATGCGACCGTTAATAAAGATTTGGTCGCCCGCTTTGAGGGCGTTTTGAAAGAGGGGTATTCTCAGATTATAATTAATTTTTCAATCACGCCATCGATAGGTGCATACCGTATAACAAAACATCCATACAAAATCGGGTTTATAACTACAACATGTGTTCGTGTCTCTGAACTGTTGTCTCGCCAATTGACTGATTTCTAACCCGTTGCTTTTAGCGAAATTTTAAATGGGATCTTTTATACTGATTACTTGGTTGGTGAATATACATATTATGGTTGTCACATACTTAATGTATTAATAATGATATTTGTGAACATGTGTGTTGCCTAACACTTACTTTATTTAATATATACATAAATTTTAGACGTTATCGGTGAGGTCGTTGGGTTTAGTAATGTGGACATTATCTCTGTCAATGGCAAAGATACCCACAAATTGTCGTTACAAATCATAAATCAATTGTAAGGATTTATTCTTTTGTGCTAGGTGATATCATAGAATACGCTTATGTTAGTTCTCTTAATGTTTAATTCAATGATCATCGCCTCACAATCGTTTTGTGAGGTAAATATGCTGAGGTGGTTAATCATGCTTTTCATCATAGCATCAACCGCCCTTTCATATGCGTAGTCAGATTTAGGAAAATTAGTGTCTGCCAATGTAAGCATTATATAACAAATCTTAGGGATTATAATTCTTTTTTCACTTACACATTTGTTTGGTATGAGCTACTCAAACACGTTTTTATTGGGTTTTATATGTACAGCGGAACGTAGTGTTTCGAACTTATACAATATTTCTGATATTGCCCTGAATCCGGATATGGATAAGGTTGAAGTTTTCTTGAAGTTGTAAGCTATTAATTTAATATATGAAAAATAACCGTCTTTATTTTGTACATAATAGACTGTGTGATGATATTTTTAAGTGTCTTCTACACTTTAATTGGTTACCAAAGGTTGATATCATTTTGGAACTTACGGATTCAAAACCCCTTTGCATGGTTTTGGATATTTCCGAAAAGAATGATTTCTTTGTTGACACCCTGAGGAAGACTATTACAGAAGTGTTGGACACCACATAGGTAAGAACCTATCTTATATGTATAAGTTTATAAGTTTGGTAATTTTAACATGTCGGGATCATTTGTCTGAGATTGTACATGTTCGTATGTGTTTTTTTGTGTACAATTGTTGCGCTAGATACTGATAACGGATGGTACTATTTGAGTTGCAAAGTCTTCGGAAATGAAGTTTTGAATGTGTCTAATGACTGGTCTGCTAGTGGAGCTGGCCATTTAAATATTTTCCGTAAATACTATTGTGTCAAGTGTAAAACCTAATTCAAAAACCCGATATAAGGTTAGTTTTGCATGTACTATAAAACATTATATTTGTTCTTATACACATATTGTCTTATAGATATATATTACTGATGAACAAGTACATGATTAATTTGGTTGTTCTTGACAATACCGGCGACACCAAGTTTCTTCTATTTGACAATCTAGCACAACAACTAAATGGCCCCTTACATTGCTTTAACCGGTGGAAACATTGATGAAGTTTTATTGTCTATTTACTATTATGTTTTCTGTAACGTTTTATTGGTGTTCTTTTCTATATATACTGATTACATAAACCACAAACTTGATGACTATTATAGATTCAACGACGTGCTCTCCCAGAAGTTATCACAAAGTTTGTTGGTAAAACATATCTCTTCAAAATCAATATTGACAAGGAAAATTATCTGTACAAGGATGAAAGTTTCAAAGTTCTGAAAATTATAACAAGTTCAGACATGATTAATGAGCTTTCTGTTAACCATTATCCTATGGTATGTGAATTACATTGTTTTCTATTAACCATACTAATTGTCTATCTATTTGAAGGTATTAATTATTTGAAATTTATTGAACAAAGTGCAGCGGAAGCACAAACTGTCTCGCGATTCCAACACAATTATATGCACCTAAGGTATCGAAGCATTGGTTAAACTAAGATCTTAAACACATTTTAGTTTGTTGTTTTTTAATTATGATTGTTTTGCAACAAGGATCTACATTTAAACTATGTGGTTCATATAATCATGTTGTGTCTATCTATCTTACACCTGCTAAAAGGCGTGGATCCCCTTTTTCGTTTGACAGTGCTAAAACTCTTGAGATGAATTTTGTGACAAAGGGATCGTGTTCGGTTAGGAGAAAGAAATAGAAAACTGTTAAAAGTGGCTAAACGAAGACTGTAACGTTGCATTTGTTTCAATGCAATTTCTTTTACTTTTTCATTTTTAGATAATTTGAAGCTCCTTTCCTACTTTATATATACTTTGTCTTATGTGTATATATATATATATATATTGGTCAAATACTCTGTCTTTTATATTTGGTTATATATCACCTCCTAATCATAGTGTACGCAATGTGATCTCTAACTTACTACATACATTTTTGTTTACTTGCTTCCTAAAGTGATACACTGAATTGAATATTATGTTTTTATAAACTCATACACAGACGATAAGATAGGACAAAAAGTTTGTCAAACCCGCTTGTCTTGATTTCAAACTTTTTTCGTTAGACTATCTGATTAAGACGTACAATGTTTGATTATTTCTAGGTCTCAAGACTAAAGAATACCTCCGTTAGATTAACAAAGCCATAAGATATGGTTTCTCTATCAATTTTATAATTACGACTGAAACTAATTCATGCATATAATATTTACATAACAAACATGTCTTACTCAATTGGGAAGTTACAGTCAACTTCTCATATATAAAAGAGCACTGATTAATCGATTTGGTACGATATTGGATAGGAAATATATGATAACTTACGTCAGCAATGGTTATAACCTACGTTTCATTAGCAATTTTACCTTTGATATATCAAAGTCATTTTCGGGAAAAGAGTGGTGGAAGATCAGTGTTCAACCATGAATCAACAACACGAGAAAGTTGGAAAAGAAAATCCTGCTGACCACTGACCACCGCCCACCAAAAAGACATAAACAAGGTATTAGTACCTTAATTTTTTACTTCCAATCTGTTCATATTTCATTGTAATAATCTGATACCTATTCTCATATGGCTCTGTTCAGATACAAAAACAGATTATCCGCGCGTATTACAAACTTCAGTGGTTACTGGCAACACACAATAACCAGTCCACACTACCAATCTTCTAGCTGACATAACAAATTCCAATGACGTACTTCAAAGAGATGCCAGAACACAAAGGGTCAGTATTTTACGGCAAAAAAGAAAAGTGTCTGCTACAAACGAAATTCCTAATATTCCGAACAAAAGGAAGACACATGCATTTACTAAGACCTGTATTCTTTCCGATGAACAACTGGACATCTCTCCTCATGAAACTCAGAGTATGTACCCTACTAATGTGTAGTTAAACAAGTGTAAACACAAACATTCTCTCATTATCGTTTCTATTCCTTTTGTTACTCTTAGCCAGTGTCATTTCCACAGTACAATTTATTGGGTTTCCCCTTAAGAAGAGGATTAATTACCCTCAAGAAAGAACTCAAACGACAATGAAATGCTCACAGTCTCTAGGTTTGTCTGTGAAAATGCCAGTGGGTAAGCCGCGTCTCCCTTTGATCAAACCATCACTATCCAGATATGGTGGCAGTTCAGTTGTTCTTGAGGGTAGTCGTTCTAAAACATTACCCACATTGAAAAGGAATACTAAAGACCCTCCCATTGTTCAGAACAGTGAAAAATGTTGTATTGGGATATCTGATGCATCATGTTAGTGATGTGTCATATATTAAGTTGTTGATGTTTTTATATTGATTATGTTTCCGATTTGTGCGTGTGACTAACACATTATTTGATTGTTGTGACTTATAATTACCTCATCTAGGTTCCCAACAGGAAGTACCTTCGGATGTAAGAAATCCAGTCTCAATGACCTCTGTCAACTCCACGCAAAACATGATTAGTGGTTACTCAGATGTTAGTCAGTGTAGTGTTTCTAAAATATTACACAAATATAACTATTCTTTTGAAGATCCTCCCACCATATGTAGTACTCAAAACTGTTATACTAGCAAATCTATTATTTCTTCAGTGGACTCTGATTCATCAGGTTTGTTGAATCATGTTGCATTAGTTTTGTAGAGACAGTTATGTTTTGGATTGGCATGATCAGTTATCGTTAAAGTTTTTTTTTCTAAAACACTATCGTTAGAGTATTCATGGGGGCTATATTACTTTGCCTTTTCAGATTGTGAAGATTTTTGGGATTGCTCAAGCAATGAAGATAATGCTGATGGCCGAACCTCGGATACAGATTTCGAAGATAAACATGCATTTGATCTTAAATGCCATGCATACACAAAAAACGTAGCAAGTTGTTTTCCACATATATTTGGTGATCTACCTAATGTTATAGATTCCGCTACTGTATCTCCAATTGCATCGACGCCAATAGAAGAGGGTATATCATTACTCACAGTTATTTATGTTTAGTATTTTATTTTCTAATAACTTCTGTGTCGATGCAGGCTAACTCTTTTGTTTGGATCAGAATACAATGATGATGGAGACTGGAAAACGAATGTACTAGATGTGGAACATTGTTCTGGTATGATGAGCGTATTGGTAGAAACAAGAAAACAAGAACTGTTATTTTCACTATGTGCTGTCCTAGAGGGAAAATAAGACTTCCTGTTCTAAAGCAACCTCATGGTTATCTACATGGTCTTCTAACGAATGATGATGCTCTTAGTAGGCATTTTCGGGATAATATTCGTGCAATCAACATGATGTTTTCATTTACATCACTTGGGGGAAAGATTGATAACGAAATTAACAGAGGTAAAGGTCCCAAAATCTTTAAACTACATGGTGAGAATTATCATTTGATAGGGAGTGTGAAGCCAAATCCTAATGAAGTAGCAAAGTTTTCTCAATTGTATATTCATGATACCGATAACAAAGTTCAAAACAGGATATCAACATTAAGGTAACTGCCAAATAACTTTATATGAACTCCGTAGATTGTTATTATGATTTGTATCATGTATAATGAATTTTTTTGAGCTTAACGTGCAGTTTATTTACTGTGATGATAGTGGGAATTTTGATAAATGTAAAATCATAGCTGATTTAGTGGAGTCTATAATGGAGATGTTAAGGATTTCAAATGTTCACGTGAAGACTTTCTGCAATACAATTGATAGATTTAACGATGAATCAGAGTGTGAAGACATCAAGTTGGTTTTGATTCACAACCGTCAAAAAGATGGACGAGTTTACAATCTCTTTACTTTATCTGAGGTTGCGGCTTTGGTTGTTGGTGATTTCCAGTTAAATATGGACAAAAGAGATATTATTTTGGAGAAGCATTTTGGTAAGCTAAAACGGATCAACGAATTGCTTCCTTGCTATCTACCACTTCAATATCCTCTTATCTTCCCTTACGAAGAGGATTGGTTTCGTTGAAAAAAATGGCTAGATGTTCCCAATATGAAGATTTTTTAGAGGCTTTCACTTTTGCATTGCTTTATTAAGCTTTTATATCTTTCAGCATTTGTTTTCTACTATTCTTGATTTGGTTTTGGATATTTTTCGGTATTTGGTATTACTTTGATGTATCGCCGTTTGAATCTTAATAGAAAGCCTCTTTTATTACTGATTCTCTCTGTCTCAGGATGTAGAATGTTCGGCGTTAGAATTTATATATCACTTCCTAATCAAACTGTATGCAATGTGATCTCTAACTTATTAAAAATATTTTTGTTTACTGGCTTCCTAAACTTTTACACTGAATTGTATATTACGTTTCATTATCAATAAAAAGGGGATTTTCGAAGTCCTAATTTTATTTCCAAAAAAAATCGTTCTAAATTATTACTAATCTGAAAATATCTCGAGATATTTTGTTCTTATTTTGCCTTGGACCACAATCATATTAATGCCATCGACTAACTTTATTTTCTCAGATATGGCTCTTTGCTTTATCTGGTTTGTGTTCTTTTTCCTTATTTCAGAAGTAATAATTAATAATTTAAGTTATTGAATATGGATACTGAATATTGTCTTTGGACATAACATAAAACTTGCTTTACACTACTATTTATACAGATACTTCTCTGCACGTTAGATTAAAGGTCCAAACACAAACTTAAAACCTTATAACCTACGTAAAGACCGTCAAAACTGGGTTTATAAAATGATGTCTACTTTCAGCTATTTCAGAGTTAAATTCCCTTTAAATTCAACTGGAATATTAAGACCAAATTAATTCGTCTCTGGAAACAATATACCACGGTTGTTGGAGAGGCTATTAAGTTGGTCTTATGCGATTCTTATGTAAGTTGTTCTAGATTCATAATATAATTTCAAAATAATCGTTATAGTATCTACTTTCTGATCCAATATCCCTTGTGTTGCGGTCGCAGAAGATACGATTCATGCGACCGTTAATAAAGATTTGGTCGCCCACTTTGAGGGCATTTTGAAAGAGGGGTATTCTCAGATTATAACTAATTTTTCAATCACGCCATCGATAGGTGCATATCATATAACAAAACATCCATACAGAATCAGTTTTATAAGTACAATCCGTGTTTGTGTCTCTGAACTGCTGCCTCGCCAATTGACTAGTTTCCAACCCGTTGCTTTTAGCGAAAATTTAAATGGGAACTTTTATACTGATTACTTGGTTGGTGAGTATACATATGCTGGTTGTCACATACTTACTGTATTAATAATGATATTTGTGAATCTGTGTGTTGCCTAACACTTATTTTATTTAATATATACATAAATTTTAGACGTTATCGTTGGGTTTAGTAATGTGGACATTATATCTGTCAATTCAAGGATACCCACAAGTTGTCGTTACATATCAGGAATCAAGTGTAAGGATTTATTATTTTGTGCTTTGTGTATATAAGGTGAAATCATAGAATATACTTATGTTAGTTCTCTTAATGTTTAATTCAGTGATCATCGCCTTACAATCGTTTTATGGGGTAAATATGCTGAGGTGGTTAGTCATGCTCTTCATCACAGCATCAACCGCCTTTTCATATGCATAATCAGATATGGGAAGATCAGTGTCTGCCAATGTAAGCATTATATAACAAATCTTAGGGATTATAATTCATTTTTTTCACTTACACATTTGGTTGGTATGAGCCATTCAAACACATTTTTATTGGATTTTATATGTACAGCGGAACGTAGTGTTTCGAACGTATACATTATTTCTGATATTGCCATGAATCCGGATATGGATGAGGTTGAAGCTTTCTTGAAGTTGTAAGCTATTAATTTAATATATGAAAAATAACCGTCTTTATTTTGTACTTAATAGACTGTGTGATGATATTTTTAAGTGTCTTCTACACTTTAACTGGTTACCAAAGGTTGATATCATTTTGGAACTTACGGATTCAAAACCCCTTTGCCTAGTTTCGGATATTTTCCGAAAAGAATGATTTCTTTGTTGACACCCTTCCTCACCACACAGGTCAGAACCTATCTTATATGTATAAGTTTATAAGTTTGGTAATTTGAACATGTCGGGATCAACTGTCTGAGATTGTACAGGTTCAGATGTGTTTTGTTATGTGTACAATTGTTGCGCTAGATACTGATAAGGGATGATACTATTTGAGTTGCAAAGTTTGCGGAAATGAAGTTTTGAATGTGTCTAATGACTGGTCTTTAGGTGGAGCTGACCATTTACATATTTTCCATAAATACTACTGTGTCAACTGTAAAACCTATATTCCAAAGCCTGATATAGGGTTAGTTTTGCATGTACTATAAAACATTATATTTGTTCTTATACACATATTGTCTTATAGAAATATATTATTGATGAACAAGTACATGTTAAATATGATATTTCTTGACAATACCGCCGACACCAAGTTCCTTCTATTTGAAAATCTAGCACAACAACTAATTGGACCACCTTGCATTGCTTTAACCGGTGAAAATACTGATGAGGTTTTATTGTCTATTTACTAATATGTTTTCTATAACGTTTTATTGGTGTTCTTTTCTATATATAATGATTACATAAACTACAAACTTGATGACTATTATAGATTCAGCGATGTGCTCTCCCTGAAGTGATCACAAAGTTTGTTGGTAAAATATATCTCTTCAAGATCAATATTGACAAGGAAAATTATCTGTACAAGGATAAAAGTTTCAAAGTTCTGAAAATTAAAACAAGTTCAGAAATAATTAATGAGCTTACTATTAACCATAATCCTATGGTATGTGAATTACATTGTTTTCTATTAACCATCCTAATTGTCTATCTATTTGAAGATATTAATTATTTAAAATTTATTGAACACAGTGCAGCGGAATCACAAACTGTATCGCGATTCCAACGCAGTTATATGCACCTGAGGTATCGAATGATTGGTTGAACTAAGATCTTAAAGACATTTTAGTTTGTTGTTTTTTAATTATGATTGTTTTGCAACAGGGATCTACATTTAAGCTATGTGGTTCATATAATCATGTCGTTCTGCCTATCTTACACCTGTTAAAAGGCGTGGATCCCCTTTTTCGTTTGACAGTGCTGAAACTCTTGAGATGAATTGTGTGAAAAAGGGATCGTGTTCGGTTAGGAAAAAGAAAGAGAAAATTGTTAAAAGTGGCTAAAACGATGATTGTAACATTGAGGGAAAGGGGCAGTAGTTTTTTCACACCTATAATTGATTCTTACGTATTGTTTTGCTGTTTTTTTAATCTTTCATTGCATTTGTTTCAATGCAATTTCTTATACTTTTTTCACTTTTAGATAATTTGAAGCTTCTTTCCTACTTTATATCTATACTATGTCTTATATTCATATTTGGTCAAATACTTTGTCTTTTATATATGGTTATATATCACCTCCTAATCATAGTGAACGCAATGTGATCTCTAACTTACTACATACATTTTTGTTTACTTGCTTCCTAAACTGATACACTGAATTGAATATTATGTTTTTATAAGCTCATACAAGCTCATAACTTACTACATACATTTATGTTTTTATATTCAATGCACTGCAAGGCCGGATGATCCCTTGGTTCGACGGGGTAGGCCGTTACATAAAAGTCGACTTTTATTGTAACAACCTGTCCCGTGGATCCAGCTGGCGCTACAGTGCATCGACCCTAACCCTTCTTTTGTGATACAATGTGCTCGTATTCACCAATAGGCCTCGGCTCACAGATAGGTTATTGGTGTGCTTGGCGCTACTCGTACCCAAGACCTCACCCTTTAACAACCTCCTCACAGGGCTCTGATACCACTTATAACGCCCCGACCCCCAAGGGCTAATGGGCCACCCACGCCCGCTCTCGGCCTGTGGGCCCCATTCCGTCCGACGGTCGTGCATTAATTTTTCCAAGGCTCGAAATCATTGTTTACTAACCCTGCAATCACCACCTGACATTTCCCCGTATTTTGGCCTCACTCGCACGGTATCGCGAATCACTTCCCGATAGGTCACACATCCTTTCACTACTCCACCCCAACCACGCTTAACCCCTGGAGTTCTAAACAAATGTGTGACAGAAAAGGTAAGTCAACTTTGGTGACATAGGTAGCCAAATCAATTCTCTTAAACCTTTCCACATATCACAACTCGGGATGTTACAATTCACCCCTCTCAAAGAACGCAACGCCCTCGTTGCGTCCCACGAAAGGTCTTAAGACGCCTCTTGGGTTAGAACCGAGATGGCTAACCAGCTCTGATACCACTTGTAACGCCTCGACCGCCCACGGCTAATGGGCCTCCCACGCCCGCTCTCTCGGCCCATGGGCCCCATCTCGTCTGACGGTCGTGCATTTTAATTTTTCCAAGGCTCGAAATTATTATTTACTGACCCTGCAATCACCACCCGACTTTTCCCCGTGTTTTGGTCTCACTCGCACGGTATCGCGAATCACTTCCCGATAGGTCACCCATCCTTTCACTACTCCAGCATAGGCACGCTTAACCCTGGAGTTCTAAACGGAGGTGTGACGGAAAAGTTAAGTCAAATTTATTGACATAGGTAGCCAAATCAATTCTCTTAATCTTTTCCACATATCACAACTCGAGATGTTACAATTCACCCCCTCTCAAAGAACGCAACGTCCTCGTTGCACCCCACGAAAGGTCTCAAGACGCTTCTCGGGTCAGAACCGAGATGGCTAACCAGCTCTGATACTACTTCTAACGCCCTGACCGCCCACGGCTAATGGGCCACCCACGCCCGCTCTCTCGGCCCGTGGGCCCCATCCCGTCCGATGGCCGTGCATTAATTTTTCCAAGGCTCGAAATCATTGTTTACTGACCTGCAATCACCACCCGACCTTTCCCTGTGTTTTGGCCTCACTTGCACGGTATCGCGAACTACTTCCCGATATGTCATCCATCCTTTCACTACTCCTTCCCAAGCACGCTTAACCCTGGAGTTCTAAACGGATGTGTGACGGAAAAGGTAAGTCAACTTTGGTGACATAGGTAGCCAAATCAATTCTCTTAAACCTTTCCAAATATCACAACTCGGGATGTTACAATGCAGGTCAATTGGTGACAGCTTCTCCGTGGGAGAGTTGTTAAAGGGTGAGATCGAGGGTTCGAACTTCACCAATAACCTACCTGTGCGACGGACTGCACATGGGAGGAGTTAGGGTCGATGCCCTGCAGCGCCAGCCGAGGTTGTGCCGACGTACTGGGCAGTTAGGTCCCACGGGGAGGTTGTTACAAAAAAAAAAGTTGAATTTTATTGTAACAACCCGTCCCGTGGAACCCAGCTGGCGCTGCAACGCATCGACCCCAACTCTGAGCTTCTTCAAGCTTTAATGACGCTCAGCTTTGCCAAGCAACCTTCAAACTGCTCTCCATGTAATATTTTTATTAACATATCTGCCAGGTTAACTGACGTGTGAATCTTTGTTACGTTTACAACTCTATCCGCTACTACTTCCTATGAGAAGTTCAATTGGTGACAGCTTGTCCTATGAGAAGGTTGTTAAAGGGTGAGGTCTTGGGTTCGAGTAGCGCCAAGCGCACCAATAACCTATCTGTGAGCCGAGGCCTATGGGTGAATTCAGGCAGGTTGTATCACAGTGGAGTGGTTAGGGTCGATGCGCTGCAACGCCTACTGGGTTCCAAGGGACGGGTTGTTACAGTCATATCTAAGGATCAAACCGGTGTATCAACGGTTATACCACAAACTCTTGGGTGGCCGTTCTATCGCCAAAGGTTGATGTTGAGTGTTTAAATAGTTCAGGTGTCAAGTTCTTACACTCTTCATTGGTTCTACACGAAGCAACATCCTAAGGTTCACCGCCTATCTTCTGAAGAATCGTCGCTAGCATCAGGCACTAGGTTTAATATACCTCATGTTGGATCTACACGAGTCTAAAGAATTTTAAGATTATCCCATTACCACCTTGGAGTGAAAGATCTTGGAAGGATCTGAACCAAGTCATCCATAAGCTTGGCAAGGGTCGCATCAAGTGGTATCAGAGCAACACTCCCAAGCTCGGTAATTCCATCTTCTCATCTTTCCACCATTTCTTAAACACTTCTTCTCTATCTATATGTTGTAAGGAAACCGGTCCAGATTGGTAACCTTATTTTAAAAAGAAAAAAGAAAGAAGAGAAAAGAAAATTAAAAAAAGGATTGAAGAGAAATTCGATTAGACCAAGGAGATATCCTGTCTCAAGCTTGGTAAAATCGGTTTCCAAAAAAAACTTGCAATCTGTCTATCATCTTCTTCTCTTGATTTACCATTTGTTTCATTGGTTTGGCACTGAGATTGATTTTTAGTTCACTTGGAACTTAGAGAAGTCACTAGAGAATCAACTGAGAGAGAGAGAGACAAACACTTTGAGAGAAAAACCTTGTGAGATCTTGTTAGCTTTAACTCGTTTTACAGGAACAAGATGTTGAACTTTAACATAAGAATAAGACAGGAGCAGATCCAGCAAGAGAAATTCAATTCATCTTATTTGTTGGAAAACAAGCAAACGATTTTGAAATTGGATTACACAAATACTTCTAACAAATTTTATTCTATGCAGTAAAGTACACAACCAAGGAGATCACTGGAGATGCTTAATAGCAGAAACAAAGAGCAGCCTAGACCATCTAGGGATGAATCATGTCATGATTATTGGTGTGATGATCAAAGAAGTTATCACAGATCTAGAAAACTCGATGATTAGTTCAGTTGAAACCAGCACTATGATGACTGTGAGAAAAGGTTGTTCCCAGCACCTAAGGCCGTTGAGGGGATCCATAGAAAGAGTGCAACTACGTCCAAATCCCTAAGAGCTGAAGCAGCGAGCCAAAGGCCAAGTTATTCTAAGCAGAAATTGGCTAGACCAAAGACAAAACAAAAGCGCTTTCACCACTTAGCCAAGGAACCAGAGGTACTTCCAAAACTCCTAATTTTATTTGTGCTGATGAATTTGTTAAGTGTCATGGCATAAATCAGATTAAGAAGGACGTGCCCCTGGTGCCTAAGGACAGCAATCAAGGAAGTAATGAGCAACGTGAGAACTAGTTCCAGACTAGATTTTTGGTTCAGAACAAAGTTTGATCTATGATCATTGATGGAGGAAGCTGTGCAAATGTGGCGAGTTCAACAATGGTGAAGAAGCTTGGTTTAGAAACTAAGTAGCATTCACAGCCTTACCAGCTTCAATGGTTGACTGATAATGGAGTAATGAAGGTGACTAGGTGTTGGTATCCCTTTCCGTTGGATGCTATGAAGATGAAGTTCTCTGTGATGTTTTACCTATGGAAGCCACTCACATTCTTCTAGGAAGGCCATGACAATTTGATCGCCAAGTTTCTTATAAAGGACTCACCAACCGGTTCTCTTTCCTCTTTAAAGGTAAGAACATCAACTTAGTTTATTTGTCTCCATTGGAAGCTCAGCAAGATCAGCAAAATTTTAGCAAGAGGAAAGATCAGGCTGATAGTAAAACCGTGAAGCCACTAACCTTTCTCAGAAACTCCTTGAAATGTAAGTGTTGACTTCCCTCTTCTCATTTTGATGTTGCGCTTGAAAATAAACAAACTTGTGATGAACTTAACCATCTTGACCCGTTACAGCCGAGTAGTCTTGTTTCTTTGTCACATGGATTGAAAGAAAACCCAACAGAAGAAGCATGAAAGAGTTCATACCAGAGAAACTGTTGGAGCAATCAGCCAGCACTGAACCAAAGCGATTCCTCAGTCAATCTCCTCCTAAAGCCAAAAGCAGTGTAAGGATCATGAGTTGATTGTCTCTGCTCTTCATGAAAACGTTTTGATAAAGAAATTTTCTCTGCGAGAACGTGTCTTTACTTAGTTGAAAAACGTTTTGCTTGAGCATATATCATTCCATGACTTGTTTTCATTGAGATATGCATTGAAAGAAATTTGGAGTGAGAAAAAGCATGAACCGAAACTTCTTAGACCAAAGAGTCAATTTGATTTCGTTCATGTTAAGAAGTTTTCCAAGTTGGCACTTTCTCATTTTTCTACCAGTTTCACAGCTTGACTTGATTTTAAAACAAATAAACCAAATTTCGGCACTCAGTTTACTTGCTTGATGTTTACACACATTCTTAATCATTGTCTTAAGAACTTGAATCATGTTTTTGATGTATTAAGGATAGAGAAACCCTTTGATTATTTATTTCGCATATTTGATGTGGTTTCTCTAGTTGTTTTGAAAGTATATGATAAGCATGATCAATTTCCAAGGGGAGCAAGCACAGGAGGTCGAAAAATGACTTATGTATCAGGAACTTGGAACTGGATGTACTTGAAGAAAACAACTTCAATAGTCCAAGGAAGTTTTATTCTGAAACTCTACTCTGCTTACATATTCTCCTACTTGATCATTTGCTTAGTATCTGATTTGTTTCCTTTTGATGTAGGAGATACATATTTGAGGACAAATCTTTTTAAAGGAGAAGGGGATGATGCGAACCCGATCAACTACGCAAGCTTGGACGAGTTAAGACAAGCTGATGAGACTGAGGACAAGCTGAAACCAGATGAAGTGAGTGTAGATGAGCTTGGTGAGCTGGATGAGCTGAATACTCAAGTGATCTGGATTGACACTCACTTAGACAAGCTAAGCGAGCTGGTTCAATCTTCCGAGCTGGTTCAACCACTTGAGAAGCTACAATCGATCAACTTCATTTCTGATGAACCAATCCCATGTCTTGAAGGTTCTAAGACATTCATGGGCCAAACTACTTAGAGAAAGTAAGGAACATGTTTTAGATCAGTTGGTCTTTTGTGATTTGGTTTGGGCCAAAAGAAGAATCCAAAAGAAATTGCTTTGTTTTTCTAGAAATGGATTTCGACCAGGCCGTAGACAAGTTATTCATTAACCCATTTTTAATCAAGAGAATCCAAGATATCTGCAGGATAAGTCAAGTTAGTGGGAGGCCAAGGGGCAGTCCAAGTTTCAGTCAAAACAATAATTTAGTCAAGTATTTGTTTGCATTTTTCTATGTATTATTTTTAGCTAAGTCTTTTTGGTTTCTACAACTTGTAATACTATTAAAAGAGGCCTAAGAGCCACGAAATAATCAGACTATTTTGATTAAAAACTTATTTTTTGAACGTGAATCTCTTTGTTCCTTTGGAACTTTTGATTTCTTATTGTGTCATATCTAAGGATTAAACTGGTGTATCAAGGGTTATCCCGCAAACTATTGGGTGGCCATTCTATCACTAAAGGTTGATGTTGAGTGTTTAAATAGTTCAGGTGTCAAGTTCTTACACTCTTTATTGGGTTACACGAAGCAACATCCTAAGGTGCACCGCCTATCTTCTAAAGAATCGTCGCTAGCATCAGACACTAGGTTTAATCCTCATGTTGGATCTACACGAGTCTAAAGAAGCTTAGGATTATCCATTTACCACCTTGGAGTGAAAGATCTTGTAAGGATCTGAACCAAGTCATCCATAAGCTTGGCTAGGGTCACATCAAGTGGTATCAGAGCAACACTCCCAAGCTCGGTAATTCTATCTTTTCATCTTCTCATCTTTCCACCATTTCTTAAACACTTATTCTCTATCTATATGTTTTAAGGAAACCGAGCCAGATTGGTAACCTTATTTTAAAAAGAAAAAAGAAAAAAAGGGACCGAAGAGAAATCCTATCAGACCGAGGAGAAATCTGGTCTCAAGCTTGGTAAATTCGGTTTCCAAAAAAATTTACAATCTTTCTATCTTCTTCTTCCCTTGATTTACCATTTGTTCTTTGTTTTGGCACTAAGATTGATTGTTAGTTCCCTTGGAACTTAGACAATTCACTAGAGAATCAATTGAGAGAGAGAGAGACAAACACTTTGAGAGAAACACCTTGTGAGATCTTGTTAGCTTTAACTCGTTTGTTAAGTGTTTACATGAACAAGATGTTGGACTTTAACATAAGAAGCAGACAGGAGCAGATCTAGCAAGAGGAATTCAATTCATCTTATTTGTTGGAAAACAAGCAAAATGTTTTGAAATCGGATTACACAAATGCTTCTAACAAATTTTATTCGATGTAGGAAAGTCCACAACCAAGGAGATCACTGGAGAGGCTTAGTAGCAGATACAAAGAGCAGCCTATACCATCCAGGGATGAAGCATGTCATGATCATCGGCGTGATGATAAAAGAAGTTACCACAGATCTAGAAAACTCGATGATCAGTTCAGTTGAAACCAGCACTATGATGACTGTGAAAAAAGGTTGTTCCCAACACCTAAGGCCGTGGAGGAGATCCATAGAAAAGGTACAACCACGTCCAAATCCCTAAGAGCTGAAACAGTGAGCCAAAGGCCAAGTTATTATAAGCAGAAATCGGCTAGACCAAAGACAAAAACAGAACTGCTTTCACCACTTAGCCAAGTAACCAGGGGTACTTCCAAAACTCTTAATTTTATTTGTGTTGATAAATTTGTTAAGTGTCATGGAAGGAATCAGATTAAAAAGGGTGTGCCCCTAGTGCCTAAGGAAATAAATCAAGGAAGTAATGAGCAACGTGAGAACTTGTTCCAGACTAGAGTTTTGGTTCAGAACAAAGTGTGAAGTATGATCATTGATGGAGGAAGCTGTGCAAATGTGTCGAGTTCAACAATGGTGAAGAAGCTTGGTTTAGAAACTAAGAAGCATCCACAGTCTTACCAGCTTCAATGGTTGACTAATAATGGAATAATGAAAGTGACCAGGCAGGTGTTGGTATCCTTTTCCGTTTGGCTCTATGAAGATGAAGTTCTTTGTGATGTTTTGCTATGGAAGCCACTCACATTCTTCTAGGAAGGTCATGGTAGTTTGATCGCAAAGTTACTTATGGTGGACTCACCAACCTGTTCTCTTTCCTATTCAAAGGTAAAATCATCAACTTAGTTCCTTTGTCTCCCTTAGAAGCTCAGCAAGATCAGCAACATTTGAGCAAGAAGAAAGATCAGACTTATAGTAAAACTGTGAAACCACTAACCTTTCTCAGAAACTCTTTGAAATCTAAGTGTTTATTTTCCTCTTTAGTGAAAAATATTTTACGGTTTTATATATCATTATTGAAGATGTTTTATATATCATTATTGAAGATATAAGAATGAGTGCGATATAACCAAGTGGTGGTAGTTTAGTGGTATTTTTTTGAGTTTGGTGTGTACTCATATTAATCATTGGTTCGATTTCCTCTAAGAATTAAATTATCACTATCTGATTTGTTTGGGTTTGGATTTTGTCCGTATGGTTAACATGGTAGGTTGTAATAAACGATCGGTCTACCCTCAAGCATTAGTCAAAAAATATTTTAATCTTGGATCAGATAATGTGCTATATTTTTTAAATAGTTTACTTCATACTAAATATATTATTTTTAGAATTGACCGAATCAGCTAAAAACATGTTAAGTATGATATGATATGTTAAAAATCAGAACAAACAGAAAAAGTTGGTTGGTATTTGCGTTTTTATAACCAAATTATCACCAATAAAATTATTTATAATACTTATCATGGTAATTGTATAATTATTAAGTGTTAGAAAAAAAAACAAAATCTTAGTTGGACTGTTTCAAAATCTTACACCATTCACTACCGTATATATTTTCAGTTACTTTTTCATTTGTTCATTTAACCCTAGTCTAATTGCATTGAAACACGGATATGCAGAAGTGATGTGACAGTGAGACAGTAAATTTTTTAAAAAGTTACATTCACAAACAGTTCGGCGCGGCGGCAACATATTCTCTGTCCTTAAAAGATTCTCAGATTTTCATCTGTCAGGACGATTTGAGATTTGTCCTCTTAAATGTCCCGATTTATCTCTTTATTATTATTATTTTCTTTCATGACCAAACAGTGAGACGGTGAGAAAGATACAGAACCTCCGCTTCATATTTAAGAAACACACTTAACCCTAAATCTTCTACTCCTCTACTCTCCCTTTCGCTGGATTAAAAAATTTAGAGATTCGGTAGGTGTTTTCCCATCTCTGTTTCGATTTGTCAGATTATTTGAAGATCTCTAGGAGATACTTGTTGAATCGTCTGCTTTGGGTTTCCTTCAAAAAGTTTTCTTATTGTTTTTGATTTAGACTTTTTTTTTCTTTTTTTTTCTTTTTTTTTCTTGATTTAGACTTTGTTTCCACCCGTGTTCCTATTTTCTATCTTCTCCTTTGCGGTTAGGTTAGATGATTCCTCCTTTCTTTTATTGTTATTATTATTATTTTTAACTTGGGGTGATGTGTATGTTCTTTGTCGTGAATCCTGATAACTTGCTTCGATTTAGGTTAGATCCTCCTTTCTTGTATATCAATTTGTGTAGCTTCTTTTCTTCGCTCACTATGTGGTGATTTTCAAAACTTTTGATTTCGTTGCATGTGAGTGGAGCTCTAAATATGTCTGCTAAGTGTTCCTTGAGATTCTTTTTAAAAAAAGAAAACAGTAAAAAGAAAACTTAAAACCCCGTGGAACAACATGTATGTTAATTGTGGGGATGAATTTGAAAAGTAGAAAAAAAGACATTTGTCAATTGATATATTTGACTCATATGTTGCTAAGAATCTAAAAAAAACATGGATGGATATTTAATAGTGGTTTGGAGGACTAGTACTCAATTGTTAGTTACCAATACTTAAAAGTCCCAATAGAAATTATGTTTTGCTTGGATGCTATGTTTTCTTTCTTCGGAAGCTGATGCAAAATTGATCTATCTTTATGTCTTTTTCTTTCATAGACAATGTGTTGAGATGCATTTGTTTGTCAGATATGTGAATTGTTATTTGAAACCTTGTCTACTTCTGGAAATTGCTAGGTGCTTACAATTGCAGTTTCTTTGCTAGAATAGCTGTAGACAAATGGTGGAACATAAGCAGTCGAGTTTCACATTTGAGATAGATAACTTCTCGGAGAAGGAAGCTGGGAGACGATCACCACCATTCTTGGTCGGTGGCTGCGAATGGTAAAATAGTGTTTTTTTTTTCTTTTGATCTAATCCTCTAGGTTGAGTCAATAAATTCTGCAAGTTATTATGTTTATAACTAAATCATTTAGACTGTTTTTCTTTCAGGTATATTCAAGTTTATTCGAGAGGAGAGCTTGTTGATGATCACTTGTCTCTGTACCTCGGTGTTGCAAATCCTGAATCATTGCCACGTGGATGGAAAAGACGAGCTAGTTTTTCGTTTTTTCTACTGAATCAATCAGGCAAAGAGCTCTACCGAACAAAAGGTATTTTAATATACACACGCTTTTGATTGCCAACTTAAAATTTATATTCGCCTTTGACTCTGGCTTGCAGAACTGTGCGAATCGTTCTGCGCTCAGTTAACAATAGCATGGGGTCGGTCTAAGGCCTTGCCACTTAAAAAGCTTCTAGAAAAAGGGTTTCTGGAGAATAAAAAACTGATTGTTAAAGTGGAAATAAAAGTAATTGAAGTTGTTGATGAAGCAGAAGTAACAAGGAAGGGGATGTTAGATGTGCATGGTTTCCGAGTTCTTTGTTCTCAGGTATGATTGCAAGGATACTTATTGTTGTCTTCGTTATTTTTCGACTCCCTTTCATTGTGAACATAATTGTCACCTTTCACATGTCCACAGGCTGTTCCAGTGAGCAGGCTTTTCAAGAAGCATCCGGACATTGCAGTAAATTTCAAACCAAAGAACCAAATAGTGAAGACAGCATACATGAATATCCTCCTACATCTCATTGAGACATTGAAAAAGCCTCCACATAGCTTCTCTGCGACTGAGCTAAGCATCGCTCACAGTGAGTTCATCGAGCTTGCAGAAGCAGGGTTCAAGCTAGATTGGTTGAAGACAAAGCTTCAAGAGGTTTCATTGGAGAGGAAGACGACATATAATGGTTCTAGAGTCCAAGAACTCGAAAAACAAGTCAAGAATCTCAAAGCTGAGCTGACCATCGAGAAGGAAAAATCTGCTACTTATGCTGGTAGAGTGCATTTTTTAGAAAAGACCGTGTCGGATATCATTGAGCACAACAAGAAGCGGAACTAGGCCTTCGGTAAATGTCAAACCTCCACTATATATATATCTCTGGTACTCAGTGTCGTCACTGAACGAATAGTTAGGGATAAAGTATTTTCTTCGATGAACAAAATATTTTATGAAGATATTTATGTACTGTATGCATGAGTCTCCTGTTGAGGTTTTTGCAAAGCTTTTTAATATTTGTTTGAAGTCAAATTGATAGCTTTTGAAGTGGTCACTGTTCTTTTCTTCTTTCAGGTCACAGCTCTATAGAATTGTATGATACTATGTATTTTCGCCATACAAATACAAGTATTCTTCTATGTTGATTATGATCATTCACTTATGTGAGGAAAATGATACTCCATCCGTTTTCTTATGACATTTTAGGATTAAGCATAAGAAACAAGAAATCATTTATTTATTTTAAGTACTTACCAAACAAAAACATTATTTATTATTAACCAAACCAAAAGTTAATCATCCATAATGGTAAAAGTCATATAATATAGAAGTGAATAAATTTTAATTTTTTTGAAATATCATTTATTTCGAAACAAAGATAAGTTTTTAAAATATAAATTATTAAAAATAGAAGGAGTAATAGAACTTCTATCTTGATGTCAAAAGAGCAAGTTTAGAAACATCCATATCTATAGTTTAGGTTTAACTCCATATTTTATAAACATAATTTTGCACTAAAAATCTCACATGACATCAATCTAATTTGACATGTAAATTTTTTTATAAAAAATTATATTCTTAGCAAAGTATTTTTAAAATGGTAATAATTAATAATTATTATATCATCAATATAATGACTAATAACTCATATATCATCATTAAAAAAATAATGATATCACATTAGTAAAAATAAACTAAAACTAATTACAAATACTTTTTACATCAAATAATATCATATTTTGTATAAATGTATATATATTATCAAAATTAGTTATAAGTGTACTTTAACAAATTTAAAATTAAATTAATACTTATCAAATAATTTTTTTGTTGAAAGCTAAATGATTAAATTTTATTAAATTTATCATTTCATTATGTTAATTAACATATTAATTTTTGTTAATTTAATGTATTTTAACTAAAACCAACAATAATTTAAATAATTAGATTTGTGTATTTAAATAAAGAAATTTAACACTATAGAATAAAAAATATTTTAAAATAAATACTTATGAAATAATATAAAAAATATTTTTATAATATATAATTTAATCTATTAGAATTTAAATAAATTCATATATTTAAACCAAATAAAAATAACAAGATTATAGGAAAGATATAGTTTTTGTTTTTTTCCCAAACCAATGAAGGTAAAATATAAAAGGGAAATTCTCAAAAATACCACTTTCCTTTCCTTGTACCACTTTTCAAAAATAGCTTAATTATTTTTATCCTTGTTTTTTAAAAGGGAAAAACACACTTATAACTCTTGGGTTAATTAATCTAAGACGTAGGGTTTAGAGTTAAGGGGTGGTGTAGGGTAGGGGTAGGGTTTAGGAATTTAAAATTTAGGATTCTAATTAATTTTAAAAAATTTGGCCCCTTAAAAAGTGGCATTTTTGAAAATGTCTCTTTAATGAATGTAAAAATAAAAAGTGGTACAAGAAAAGTGCTATTTTTGAAAATTCCGCAATATAAAATTAATGTTAAAGTGTAAACAATTTTTTTTTGAAAATATATATTATATTTTAAATTATTATTGTTTTTCATGGAGCATGAAAACTCCTAATATATATTTAAATAGCTTAACATTCAAGAATAATATAAATCTGTTAAACAAAAGCAAAAACACGTTTACAACACAAAAAATTAAATGACTCCATTTTCTTTTGAAACATCTTCTTTATATAGTAAATTAGGATCAGCCATTGGGATATACTTTACTTATGATTTAAGTTATTATTTTTATATGATTTTGTGGTTTGTGTTTTAGGTTTGTATTTGCAAAAGATGTGTATTATATGTTTTAAAAATTTGATGAGTTTTGAAGCGGGTACGTTTGGTTGGACCTTATGAAAGTTCTTCTAGTGATTGGATGAATTATCCTTGGTTTGTTAAAAGTGTTGGGCTCAACCTTTTTTGTAAGGTATTATTAACTAGGTTTGTTAATCATGTTTGAGGTTTCTTTTACCGAAAAATAAAGTTGTTGTATGTATCTATAATTTTTTTGGTTCGGGTGGTGTGAGTATTTACTTGTTAGTCAAACAATCTTCGAGTCCTTAACTTCTAATACCATATTTGTAGGATTTTTTTAACAATCTTACATATGTTTGTAGTTTTGGTTAATTTGTAGAGAAATTCAATCCGAATTTTGAATTTTAGATATTTTGATTTATAAAAATAGCAACCATAATAAAACCATAGATACTTTGATTTAGTTTGGCTTATGTAGTGCTGGTATTCGATATATTAAGTTTAATATAAAAACAATAAATATATTTAGCTTTTTGTAGTATTTTATGAATTATATATCAGTTTTACTAAAACATAAAAAAATTATATTATAACTTTTAAGTAAAATATGTTTATGTTTTCTTCTACTATATATAAAGTTAATATCAATAATAAAGTTCATGAATTAAAAATTAATAAATTCATAATATTGTTAAATAAATAAATATTAGCACAATATTTGTCACCAAAAAATGTTTTACTTAGTTTGATAAAAGTGAAAAAAGAATTTCAAACTTAAAACAAAATATAAAATTGCGTAAATCAACATTTTAAATATGAAGATCATATCATAAAAATTATATATATTATTAATTACATTATATAAGTTACATGTTGTTATACTGCTATATTTACTAAATCGCAGTGTTTTAATGTTTGGGACATGTGTCGCGTTGTTAGGAGAAGACTTTTTGACGTGGAATCCCATGTGACAATCTCAAAAGTGTTTAAATTTTGTGTTTAGTTTTAAAGGGTTTGGTTCCATTATGTGTTGATCATTGTTTTTTGTTATTTTTCTTATTTTCTTCTTTTTCTGTTGAATTTGTTTGTTGTAAAATGGTCAAGTTTTAATTTTGCTCAGTTGACTAAATTTTTTATTGTGATTGTTTGAATAAGTTTATGTTCTATTTGTATTATGTCAGTGTACATTTTTCTAATTTGTTTATTTTGTATAAGTCATTTAGTTGCAATTCTTCCCTTCTTTGTTTTTGTCATTTTATTTGATATTGCGTCTCTTATTGAGCTCTTGAGGTATACTTTTTTTCTTATCATTATTGAAATTACATTTAAGATTTTTAAGTTATTAAGTAATAATTTTTTTTCACAATTATTTAGATATAATAACTTTAGATCTTATGTTCACATAACTTATGATTTATTTATTTTTTATTTTACTTTCAATAATAAGTTACATTAACTTCACTATTTTGTTATCGTCCTTTTTATAAATCATATAATTGTTTAACTATTAAAACAATTCACAAAAATATAAATGTGTTATTTTATTTTCGATATTTGTTCTATTTTGACTTTAATATTAAGCAAATTTCTTATAACTATAGTTATCTGAATTTAACATAGAAATATGGATAATGCATTATACTAAACATATTTAAAATTAGTTATGCAACTTGAAAACCTACTAATTTTATTAGTCATAAAGATGAATGTTTGTTTAACTTTTGTATACGTTATTATATTTAATGTCCAAGTATACCATGTTATCCAAATAAATAATAATGATATGCAAAAAAATGATATTAATTAATTTTTAAAATAGGATTAAATTTATTTAATATAAATGACTTGTCACATATTAATAAATTACTATATATTATCATTAAATTGAAATATTTTATTGTATTGATTAATATTCTGATTTACTTAAAATTATTTAGTTATATATAAATATTGTTAAGTATAAGTTTTGATTAACACTGGTCATTAACTTTTCAATAGAAAATTTAAAGCTTAACATAAATGGATTAATACAACTAAATTTATTAATACTATTTTTAATAATTTATGTTGTTTTTCATTTATGATATCAAGTAGTAAATGACTATTCGTATTCTTTTCAGTTTATTTACATTATTTAAATTAGAAAATAATTAAAATATTAAAATATTTATTTCAAACCAATATATATTAAAAATAAAAATTAAAATAATATAACATATATGACGTAGATGATTTTATATATTGTAGATGATTATAGTGCTTAATGAAACAATATAAGTTCTTGAATACTTATTTTAAAAAGTTCTCATGTTTTTATGGTCTATGATATCAAATGATAAATGACTATTCGTATTCTTTTTAGCTTATTTACTTGTATTTAAATTATAAATTATGTAAATATTTTAATATTTATTTCAGTTATAAAATACATGATGTAAATGATTATATAATTCTTTAAAATACTTAAAATATAAACATATTAGTACAACAAATTTTTTTTAATATTTATGCTAAAATATTAATTAGAATTTTAAAATTATAATTGGTTTGGGTTTAAATCATCTTTAATCATTAAAATATTTGTTTAAAATTATGTTAAAACAATATTTAAAATATAAAGTTGACAATTAGTTTGTGTCTAATTCATATTTAATCATTAAAATATATAGACTATTTAATATTATGTTAATATATTTAGTATAAATAATAATAGAGTGATAAATGTGAATTATTTAATAAACTTTCAATAATTAATTGTGAGGTGTTAATTTGTGGTGAGCCTATTTGATGAGGTGACATTCTCACATGAGAGAAAACACTACTTTATATATAAAGAGATCTGTGGAGTTTTTAAATTTTCTAGCTTCTATAATAATCTATGAAATAGAATATTATTAATAAATTTTATAAAAATATTATGTGTAAGTTATGATTATTTTTGGAATACCATGTTAGTAAATGTGAGCTTGAAGAATAAAAATTTTGACTGACGAATCTTGTTGTAGATAGTTAAATATTAGATATATTCTATTTTTTAAAGTGTCATTTTAACATTTTTCCTATTCTAGAATTTAAATGCAAATTATATTTATTTTTACCTTAATATTAATTGCAAACTGTATTGATTTATAAATAATTTTATTTATCTCATATACTATTGGTCAAATAGATGTAATTAATAAAAAAATAAATACATTTCAATCATTTTTTATTTTTTTTATGAAGATTGTCAAAGTGATACTGATTTTAGATGTGAATTTGTTTTTCTATATATATAATAAAGAAAAAAAAGAAACCTTGGGAATGGACTGCAACATTCTTTTGATGGACGAGTCTTACTTAAGATATTTATATATTAAATACATTATTCTGAATTAACAAAATGAACATATAAAATATATTATACATATCATATTCAAAATTTATAATACACTGATAAAAGTCATAAAACTTTAACTTATGAATATAATCTGTATAGTAAATGGGCTCACATTTTAAATTGGCACATCATCTTCTTTTGCATAAATGAGCTCACATTTTTATCTGACCCAGGAGACATCCATTCCTAAAGTTCTATTTTTTGTGCATTTTTGGTCCATCCGAAAAAACCTAACACCCGTAAGATGTCGACAGACAAACCACTTTCTAATTTTCTTATTCTTCCAACCTTGTGTCTTCTAGGTTTCTTTTTCTTTTTCCAACCTTCCTCTGTAATCAATCGTGACTTTAATATCTTCTTAATAATTTCTTTTCAACTTCCACTTTTTCTCATTCTTTATATATTGTATTTTCTTACCTTGCTACAAACCAAAATCTCGGAACCTGCAGTATTTAAATCGAGCCATGACGATGAAACCAAACGGCAAGTCCTCTATCTCCTTCGCTATTGCCCAAGAAATTATATTCTTCAAAGATATCTCACTAGATCCCCACGAAATCCAATTACGCTATCGTCTGATTCGTTTCTGAGAGGTTCGAAATCCAATCAAAAAGACTCTTATTGGTCTCGAAATGCTCCTCATCGACGAACAAGTTCGTAAATTCTTCCAAAATTTAGTTCCCTCAATTTATTTTAAACATTGTATTAATCTTCGCATCATTGACAGGGAACTGTAATTCAAGGATTTATTCCACCAAGACGTATTCAAAGCAAAAAACATGACCAACCATTAGGTCTGGCTTCACTTATGAGCAAAATTCAATTTTATGGGTGTCATTAGATGAACTTGTACCTAATAAAAAAAACAAGTTAAATGTACCATTGAATGTGTCTGCCTCAGCGAGTGTGCTAAAGTCACATGCCATGTACCACTAGCTTAACCGCAAGATTGTCCTATGCTTTTTCTTTCTTAATTTTATCTGATTTCAGCTCAATTACACAACTAATCACTACACTGTCACGGAGGGAGCTATTAGGTAGGACCTGCATTTTATCCGTTAATTTTGATTCGATTCGTTTCAATTTAATTTGAAAAATTTAGATATCCTTAAGTCTTCGAAGTAAAACAAATACTAGAATTTAATATCCGTTAGAACGAGCAAATCACAAATATTAAAAAATTTAAATTTGGATTTTCGCTCCGTCTATTATGCAAACTGATGCATATCTATAATTAAATATATAGCTTTAAATGTATAATCTCATATGTTTATTATTTTAACATATAATTCTATTAATTTTATTTTATAAATTAGATTAAAATATTAAAATAATAGAAAGATATATAGAGGGTGTTAGTTGGAGTTACCTTTATAATGATTTTTAGAATTTTAAAAGTCTATAATTATTAATGGATTCTAACATTTTTTTTATAAAATTAAGGGTTATTGGTCTAAAGATTCTTTAATGACATATAGAATTCATTGTTATTCAAAAAGTTTATATTTTAAAGTTTATTTATTCTATCAAAATCTAATGTTATTAGGACTTGAATTCTTAATATTTTAACTCATGAAACAAGACTTTCAAAATATTGCATATATACTCAAGATTCTCAAAATCATTATAGTAAAATAGTTTTATAGACTTTTAAGATATGAAAAAATCATTAGAACCTTTTATGAATTTAACAAATCTCTTGATTCTTAAAATAAATCAACTCTACATAAATCCATCTCCCACTAACCTCTCCATAATCTTCGTAGAAAACTTTAGTTTTCTTAAAAAAAAAATTTATAAGAAAAAATTATAATACTAATAATATCATTCTGCAATATCATTCAGAAAACAAGCAAAACTCAATTTTTTCATTTCTATTCTGCAATTTAACTTTCAAAATTTGACTTACAAATAAGAAATTTGTGAATTTAGAACATGAGTAAATTGCATATGAACAAAGAAATAATCTCTTACCATTGAATTTGAAGGAGACTGTTTATGATCAATAATATTATCTATTTTGAAGATGTTTTATCATTTAAATTAGTATCTAGATATTTAAATAAAAGAAATTTGAAGTTGTTATTAAGCTACAGCAATGGGGGTATTGGTATCTCAAGAGGCTGATTGGTAGCGGTTGTAGCTTAGGATTTTTTTTATAAATATTTATGTTGTAAATTTTGTAGCTTTAGATGTTGATTGGTGCTTTGGACAACCACTCTTTTTTTGTAAAGCATTTTTCTAAAGCAGTCAAGTTTTAGATTTAAAAATTAAAGATACAGTCAAAAAGTTAGAAAATGAAATATGTTAGCTTTCAAAATCATTTTTCTACAGTTTTATTTAGTGCTTTGGAAATAAATCTACAGCAAAATAATTAATTCCAAATCAATGAAACTCACAACCAAGTTTCTAAAGCATAAAAACCAAAGCATCAACCAATCAATCCCTTAACTTTAGATTTTATTGTTGTAGAATTATTTCAAAGATTGTAAAACACTAAAAATAAAGTTGTAAAAAAATTTGATTTCTGGAGCCAATACATTTTAAAAAAAAGATTTTAGACCGTAGTTTTAAATTTTATTAATAAAGCTTGAATGCTTTAATTTTATTGTTGTAAAGAGAATTGTGGTTGTATAGAACACAATAAATAAAATCAAATGGTCAATTAATCGTGGCTACTAAATCAAATGTAGTTGAAAAAATTTACTTGACGTATGAAACTAACGATTACAATCCAAAAGTAGAAACAAAACTCACTTTTTGACTCCATTTAAACTGGTATTTGCAAAATACAAATTTTTATTGCAAAACATACATGCGGAATTTTCAAGTTTACCACATTATTGGTATCATTATTCATCTTTATCTTCATTAAAGAGATAATTTTATAAATACTTTTTTAAGACGCAAAATGCTTTTAGATTAGTTAAAATCCTAAGCTTCACATTCTAAAACCTTATCCCACCCCTCAACTCTAAACTTTAAATCTTAAATTAATTAACCTTAGGGTTATAAGTGTATTTTTCCCTTTTTAAAAATAAGGGTAAAAGTGATTAAAGTAAATATGAAAAGTGATAGTAAGAATATGGTATTTTTGACAATTTCCCAATATACATCCTAAATCATATAAAACTATATTACAAATGAATAATAATGAAGCTTACACTATAATCCAACCAAACATCTCTATTGAGAGAGTTGTACTGTCATGTCTCCAATCCTGGGTAAGATCACCGGGACGGACCATGGCGCAAGGAGACACACCAGTCAGGTCATGTGACCTAAAGACAAGCGTATCATAGTCCAAAACGTGGTTAAGGTCCTCAAGGAGCTGAGACTTAGCCAAAATAAGGAAGAGGGAAGCTCAAAGAAGCACGACAAGCGATCTGGTAGCTGGACAAGGTCCGAGGGAAGCTCGATCAGCTAAGTGAATGATAAGAATGGATCATGGGAAAACTAACTCTAGGTCTGGAAATAGACCAAGGGACTTAGAAGGATTGAATAAGATGAAGATATCAAGCTGTACGAAGTGTATCACAACTGGGTGATGCGAACCAGAAGTTCAACCAGCTGGACGGAGCTCACTTGGAGCAAGTATAGTGTGTCAGCTCCCTGATATGGATGGACTAGCTCACTCAGATGGGTCAGATGGGGATCAGCTCAACTCAGCTAGAAGGAGTGTTTGAAGCTCGGACGATTGGGTCGGGTCCGGGCAGTTACCGGGCTGGTTGGTTGGTCAATGATGGCTATGAACCGGTGGGCACTTGGGATTGGACCAGGGGCTTGGGTAACCAGCCTGGGATTGTGTGTGACGTGTCTAGGGGAAGCTATACATGTCATGGATGTCTGGTAACTTCCCTAGGCGAATGGGTGTGATCTGGACCATTGATTAAATTAATGGCCAGAATTGATACCGAAGGGATGTAATGGTTAAGAAGTAACCACCCCTTCTTCTATATAAGGAAGGCAAGTCCGTGCCTTTGAAGGCACGCCAGAGCTTCTTCCTACACCATGAAACACAAATAAAAACAGAGAAAAACATAGAGATGGTCGGATTCAATCATCCAAGACAAAGATGCATTCAAAGGCAACAAAGAGGCAGTTTTGAACGGCAATGAAGAAAGGAGTTGAGGACGACCCTCTGATGAGTTTTGATTAATGTTTGGCACGCCCTAGGCTTCCTATACATCCATACAATACACTCAAATATCCAGGAGAGAATATGGAGGGCCGGAAAGCACTTCCAATGGTTGAGACAGCCTTGAAGGCAGATGTGTGTAAAAAAGGTAGTTTCATAGGTACTGAAGGGGGAAGTGATGCACGACCCTTGGGTGGAGTTTAATCATGGATGAACACATCCCAGAATTCCTATGTGTCTTGGGAACACACGCAAATATCCAGGAGAGAAGGGAGAAGGCCGGACTTCACTCTCAAGGGCATGAACAGCCTTGAAGGCAATGCAGTGTAGAAAACAGTTTCATGGAAGGGAATTTATGAACAACATTTAATGGAGTTTGATCATTGAAGATCATGTCATAGGCTTCCTCTACAGCCTGGGAACACACACAAATGGTCAGGGAAGAAAAGGGATGGCCAGATTCCACTTCCCATGGCCAAAACAGCCTTAAGGGTGGATGTGTTTGGAGATTAAGCAACAACAAGGTATGTATAGATTTGGGAAAGGCAAGGTCGACTGGAGTAGATCCCAGTGGCAAGGATAAAGAAGTGGAAAGGGGCTTTAAGAATCCAGGACACACGTTCATGGTAAATGGTATGGCCATAGAACAATTGGCCAAGATCATAGATCAGATTGATCATGATTTTGGGGCGGTTTTGTCATGGTTATGTCCTACCTCTTCCTTGTCTTTTTAAATTAATTTCCCTTCATTTTATACTCTATATTGGCATGAGAAACATGGTGGTTTGGTCTCGGAATTGGCTTGGTAAAGAGCCAAGGTCATGTTCTAAGTAAAACCAAACATGAACATGGTTCATGGGGACTGCCCATAAACGGTTCTCATATGATCCAAATGGATTTGGTGGATTCCAAGTATGGGAATCTCTTAGTGGTGATTTATCATGAATTATCATGAATTTTAATTAGTTTTTGGAGCAGGTTTGAAGGATGTCATTTTTGGGCCAGAGATCATTCTAAGGACCGACACAAGCATTGAGCTGGTGTGGTCAATCAAGGAAGGCCGTGTGTTATCTGATCTTGGCAAGGATGGACGACCTGATCCATAGATGATGGATCAAAGTGTCTGATCTGATTGATCAAAGGATGCATCGGTTGTAAGAGCAAGACTGATCAGGTTTAATGGGACATGGTTCCATGGCCGGTTAGGTATGTGTGAAGACGCATCAGGTCTGAGTCATGTGGGGTGGTTGGTTGATTGACTTAGGATCTGATGAGTATTGCTAGTCCAAGAGAGGGACTTGGTATCATATTCTATAAAGCATAAGGATGATGCATGAGCTGAGAAGAGCCAAATGCATGTCATTTACCATTGAAGACTTCCCAAAGGTTACTTGGTCAGTGGGGATGGTTGGTTGAATGACTAAGTACCCAAGGGGAGATGTTTATGCAGGTAAAAGAGAGTTGGATGAGTTGGAAGGGAGCTGGGCTCAGCTATCTCGTAGCTCGATCAGCTGGAAAAGAGTAGATGGAACCTCAGGTGAAGTGGTTCAGCTTAGCTAGCTGGATGAGCTAGTTAAACAAGCTGAGGCAGCTGGCCTTAGCTCGGTTCTAGCTAGCTGAGGTGAGTCGGCTCGAGGAGCTGGATGAGCTAGCTAAGTCAGCAAAGAGGATGATCTAAACAATTCAGCTGGACCGATGAGCTAACAAGCTCCGTGGATGTGGCCAAGGTATTACTTAGCAAATACTTGGATAAAGTAGTGCTGGTAGAACGGTTTAGGGGAATGGAACCTCAAAATTGTATGACTTGTACCATGTAAGGATCGATCTATAAACTGTAAGGTAGTTAAGTGAACTAACCAAGGCATAGACGATTAGATTGGACAAGTGTTAGATTGGTTTTAGACCAATAGCTAATATAGTATAATCCGCTGCATATGAGTTGAACTGATCTAAGCTAGGGAATGAATAAGGTAGTCTTGAGCTAAGATCTAAGTTAGCCCTCGCCTATGAGCAATAATATAGATAAAGGGCGAAAAAAATTAGAGGTTTGGTCTGGAAGAGGACCGAGCGACGTGAGGCTTGACCGCGGCCTGGAAGGCCGGATCGGGTCTTACATGTACAACATGAGCAATCGAAAATATATATTTTTTGTGGTGACAAGCAATTATCCAAAATATTTTAAGGTACAAAAAAATACAAACCTAAAGGTGTATAATACATATTCATTAATAATTCTTATTTATAAAGAAGCTAATACTTATTATCGGCCACATAGTTTTTACTTTGATAAGACAATAGAAATCATTAAAAACTTCAAAAATAGATTATCGTCATGAAAACAGAACTAAGAACAACCTTTAGTGTGACATCTTCAAAGTTGTTTATGTAATTTGGACTTAATTTTAGTATTTTGACAAACTAATAGAAATAATTTTATTTTAAAAATGCGAGAAAACAAAGCTATATGCAACACTCAAACAACAAAAATCAGAGCATATATCTCTTCTTATACTATATCATTATGAACACGAGAAAAAATTACAATGTTTCATATTTACACAACCAAATCATTAGTAAATTTCAATAGTAATTATCCGCGAGTAACGCGGAAAACGACATCGTTAGAGAATAAATGTGGAGTAAACTATTACTCTACATTAAGCACAAAGAAAAATTTACTATGAATTTGTTTTCTCTTACCCTTCTTTTTCACCTTTATTTTTTCACCATTTTACTCCACCTAATACCAATCACATCCTATGATGAATAAATTGTTTGTCTATGAGAAGTTTAATTGATATTTTTTAACTATTTAAATCAAAGAATTTGTTTGGTCATATGTCCAATCAACTAATTATGTCTATATATATATATATATATATATATTATAATTTGCTAAATTTTATATAATCATATTTTAGTATAAAATCATCTAGACATTATTTGAGAAGTGATTTTAGGCATGTTCTCTCTACAACCACCATCTGTAAAATAATGTGACATGTCATAGTAGAAATGGTGACTTGGCTTATGGCTAACTGTGACAAAAAAAATTATTTAATGTTGATATAAATTTTTGGTAAACTTTTTAGAATATGATAATAATTCATACATAATAATTAAAATAAATTTATTCATATATGACATTAAATAATATAACAAAAATATAAGAGAAATTGTCAAAAATATCACTTTCCTTGTACCACTTTTCACTTTTACCTTAATCACTTTTATTTTTATTTTTAAGAGGAAAAAACATATTTATAACTCTTAAGTTAATTAATTTAAGACTTATGGTTTAGAGTTGAGGGTGGGGTAGGGTTTAGAAATGTAACATTTAATATTCTAATTAATTTTTAAAAAATTTGTCTCTTAAAAAAATGATATTTTTGAAAATGTCTCTTCAATGAAGGTGAAAATGAAAAGTGATATCAATAAAGTGGTAAAGATGAAAATTTTCCAAGAAATAAAATGTTTTATGAACTTTAACATATTATTTAAGTCTATTGTTTTAATCCTCTAATTTTTATTACTAAACTAGATTTTTAAAGTTTTAGAAAATCTTTATTAAGAAAAATTAAATTTTACCGTAATACCAATTTTATTTTTGGTATCTACAAATTTTAAAATTTGTATTTAGTTTTATTTCTGATAATTATATAATTTTATATTATTTATTTTTATTTTTATACAATTTGATTTAATATACCTTAAACAAAAGAAGTAAAAGAAAATATATCTAAGAGTATAATTTTAAATATATGCATATCTATTATTAAATATAATTTAAAATAAATCAAAATGTTTATTTATCTTAATTTTATGTTTAATTAAATCAATAATTATATTAAATATTGATAAAATAATAAAATTTAAATATTTACAAATTTTTATTTTTATATATAGTTTAGATTTCAACATTTATCGCTGCACATAGTGCATGAAAATACCTAGTTATTTAATAATAAGCTAGTGATTTGACTTTTCTACATTATTTGATGAATAAACTTTTTTTCCCACGAAAAGTTTAAGAGAAACTGTCAAAAATAACATTTTACTTGTATCACTTTTCAAAAATAACTTAATCATTTTTATCCTTTTTAAGAGGAAAAACACACTTATAATCATTGAGTTAATTAATCTAAGACTTATGGTTTAGAGTTAAGGGGTGGTGTAGAGTGGGGGTAGGGTTTAGGAATGCAAAATTTAAGATTCTAATTAATTTTTTTAAAACATTGCCTCTTAAAAAAGTGAATTTTTAAAAATATATTTTTAATAATGGTAAAAATAAAAAGTGATAAACTTAAAATTCTCCTAAAGTTTGAATAATGATGTTTTTATTTATATAAAACATATCATTTGTCCAGTCATATGTTTAGTCAGCTAGTTTTGCAAGTTTTATGAATAATTTACATGCTAGGCCACTTTCTAAATTTTTATTATCCTCGTTATTTAAGATGCATTATAAATCATTTTGGAAACAATTAAAATATTATTATCATAAATTAAAAATTAATTAGATACATATTATAATCAATATCTATGATATATAAACAATAATTTTTAAAATTAGTTATATAAATATTACTCTTAAAAATAATTGGAAAACATTATATATTTAATGTATATGTGGATATCATATACATTTAATGTAGTTCGTGGACACTGAAACAAAATGAATGTAAAATTACAATTTATGAAGGAGAGTTGGGTCATATTTGAGTTATCAATACATGTCACTTTTTCCATGTTATATTTGAGAACCAATCAAATTATATTTTTTTTTCATTTATTCATGTTTTCAATTAATAGTGTGATGAAGAAAATTATGATAGAAAATAAAAAAAATCATTGATATAAAATTAGTATTGTTTTATTTTCACTAATGATAAAATATTATATATATATATATATAATTATTTTATATTTAAAATTAAATTGATAGCAAATGTTATTAAAATTATTAACTTATAGCCAAGTTCTAATTTGGTAGAAAAAATTGGTCAAATCATTTACTTTTCAAGGCAGGTATAAATTAAAATTAAAATAAAATTGCATGTAGTTAGTTATATTATTGTAAATAAAATATTATAATTTAAAATAATTTATATTTTTAATGGTTAATAATATTAAAAATTTATTATTATATATTAAATTTATTAATTTATTGACTCGCAGTTTAGTCGTATTTGATCTATTGATCTAGTGGCCTAGAAAATAATTCGTACAGTGTCTGTGGAGTTTAAAAACATTCAATTTTATACATTTAAGTCTTCTATAATACTCCTTCCGTTTCTGAATAAGTGTCATTTTGACATTTTCACAGAGATTAAGAAACGTGTATAATAGACTAATATATCTCTATTTAATGTTTGATTAATTAAATAAAAATGATTAAATAAAAATCTATTGATTATTTAAAGAGTGTTTTACACTCAAGGTCACTTTATAGGTCTTTATGACATTATAGAGCACTTTGTGCTCTTTGGACATTTTTTTTTAACTTATCCCCTTCTTTTTTAACTAAAGCGTAACAAGAATAAAATTAGTAGGACCCACTATTTTTCTTTCTTTTCATCTTCTTATTTCTCTTATATCATGTTATGTTTTTTAGACGATTGATCTTAAATTTTTTTTGTTAAAGTGAATTTTTTAAAAACTTAAAGAATTCTTGATTCGTGTATCAAATTGTTTGGAGAGATCCATGGTGAACTTTTTCACCGTCGAGCTCCTACGTAGATAATCTATAGCGAGCTCTTTGTTGCTACATCATTCCTCGTCAAAGAATCACCTCCGAATCACTCCGCCATAGTCAGATCCACCGTCATGGTCGTTTTAAGTGGCTATAGCTCGTCCTCTCTGTCAAAAAGTAAAACTCAAAAACAACAATGGTCAATTATCACATTTTTGCTCGTTTTATCCTTAACTATTTTATTTTTGACTTCAAACTTTTAAATTTGCAAAATTGACTTTTTTTTTATTTCACCCCAAACTTTTTAACGTTTATTTTAACTCATGTATATGCAAATAAATACATTAATGAAAAATATACATTTAATATGCAATCTAAATGATCTAAATAAATTATAAGATATCCAAATGAATTAAAATAAAATTATGAAATATCGAAGAGAAGATGAATAATGAAGAAAATAAATCCAGCTTTATAGGCGGTCTTTGTCTTCCCATAGAATATAAATCATCTCTTGTGTACGTTGTTTTAATTATAGCTGTATGTAGTCATATGTACATGACACTATGCACACAAAAATTCAGTATCCACACCTACAACAATACACATGTACACCATTTAACTTATGCAATGATCTACATGTCCACATATTTAGTAAAAGTTATCCTTTCAAAATATGAAAGTACAAGTTTGATGGTCGATCTAGGCAAAATGAGTTAACAAAGAAAATATAGATTGATCATTGATTAATGGAGTATGAGTTTTGAATTACAACTTAAAGAGAATCTAATAAATGAATACTTGTAGAGTCTTGTAGTCTTGCAATAATTAAGTGTTTTTATTCCCTCTATAGAAATTTACAAATATATAATTACATTTGTAAGTTTTAACATTTGTACATCTACATAGCATTAGAATGTACACACAGATCTCGATGTCCACATGTACACCGGTTAACAAACATTCACATGTAAAATTGGTTTACAAATATCCATGTGTACACCATTTAATAAAACATAATCTTTGATAGTTGGTAGAAAAAATGGTATGGGACGTATTCGATAAGAAAGAGTCACTCAGTGAATCGGTGGATCACACACTTGTTGGAGACAGGGACACGCCTGACTATTTAGAAAGTATACAAGTGTTGAAAGAGTGAAGTCTGGGGACAACAGTAAACGTGAGGAATGAGATCTCTAAAGCTACCCGCCCTACTAAAGAAGTTCGCAAGCAAGGGACATGCCAAAGACCTACGTTTCCAACAAAGTTCAAGGCAAGGACTTTTAATTAACTCAATGTACCTAACCGGTATATTGGGTTAACGAATAAAACCTAATCTTTCAAGTCTTGTTGTCTGGTGGCAACAATACATTAATCTTTGTGATGAGGCTTTACACATGTTCGTTGAATGGTGGTGGTTGGATCGAAAGGATAGTAGTTGTAAGTCATATGTTTTGTCTTTAAATAGAGGGGTATGCTAAAGTCTCTATCACTTATTACAATAAGGTTCTTGAGGTCAGGTGATGTTTGATAAAGAGATGATGAAGGTTCAATATTGTTGTACATTGAATCATGTGTACACGTGGATGGTAAAGTTGAATCATGTGTACATGTGTACATTAAATCTTGTGTATACAAGGGGAATGTACACCTAATATAACACATTTTACTCGATGTTCATATACACATATTCTATTATCTTTATAAGTTGATCTTGTTTATTTACAACGAGATATATCACAAACTTGATGTAATCATTAAGTAAAAAGTTAATGGATAAGACAATCAAACATAATCAACACAAGTGAAGTGAAGCTATGTTATTGATATCTCATAAATTTAATTATTCTTACTATTTGATTTTAGTTCATTTTAAGTAGTTTTATGATGTATTAGAGTGTTTTTAGTTCATATATGTGTTCAATTGCATCACCAAGGGTTGAAGTGCATAACTGGTAAGGTAAAATCAAAGCCAAATTTATTTATTTTGGCAGTTTTTGGGTAAAAATGAAAGTAATCAAAAGATAAAAGGACCATTCGTACAATTATAAAGAAAGGTTAAAATGAACAAAGAAAAAAATAGGGGTTAATTCAAGGACACTTATGCACAATTAAAGAATTTGGAGTCAAAAACAAAATTATACAAAACATAAAGGATTAAATGTGAAAAAACAAAAATTAGACAAATGCTCTCGAGCTTTTCGTGACAGAGCTAACTGTTACTCTCGGGCTTCTTGTATTGGTCATAGACGAGGTTACACGTTGGAAAAAAATTGAGATAGAATGAAGTGATGGTGTATCCAGTGGTCCAAAGATGAGAATTTTAATTTTGTCAATGTATCCACCGTTGACGTTGTAACCATCATCGGTGGTTTAGCTTCATGTATCTTAAAAGAAAGATTGAAAAGTATAAACAATGATGAAAGATAATTTTTCAAGAGAAATTACTTTGGAAGAATCAATCTTATTTTTCCAAAAAAAATAAAAAAAATTTAAGAGGAAGAAGAAGTTGAAGAAATATAGGACATACTTTGGATAATGTAATGGTAGTGGATATGAGGACCCACTTTGGATAGTGTAATGGTAGTGGGTATGAATTATCAGATTTATTTAGTTAGTTTACAAGTAAAAAGTGAATTTAATTAAAAAAAGTGTCTGAGTAATGATAAGTGACCAGTAATGTAATAAGAAACTTAAAAAGTGACTTAGAGTGTAAATGTTTCTTATTTAAAAGGGTAAAAATTAGATTTAATGTATAAAATTACCTTGAAATTGTAGAATGACACTTTTGAAACAAAATTAAAAATCTAAATTGACACTTATTATAAAACAGAGGGAGACAATAAACAGTATAAGGTCTTTGTAAAGGGGGATTTTCATGTTTACCACATTATTGATATCATTTTTTTATTTTTACCTTCAATAAAGAGATATTTTCATAAAATATCATTTTTATGAGTTATTCTTTTAAAAAACTAACAAGAATTCTAAATTTTACATTCCTAAACCCTACTCCACCATATTCCACTCTTCAGCTATATATTTTAAATCTTAGATTAATTAACCCATGGATTATTAGTGTATTTTTTCCTCTTAAAAAATAAAAGTAAAAGTGATTAAAGTAAACATGAAAAATAGTACTAGAAAAATTGTATTTTTGACAATTGCCCCTTGAGAGAATTTCAAGTTTACCACTTTTGTTATACCACTTTTCATTTTCAAAAATACCACTTTTTGAGGAAATTTTTTTTAAAATTAATTAGAATCTTAAATTTTATGTTTCTAAACCCTACTTCCACCTTACACCACCCCTTATTCTAAACCCTAAGTCTTAGATTAATTAATCTAAGGGTTATAAGTGTGTTTTTTCTCTAAAAAACAAAGGTAAAATGACTAAAGTATTTTTAAAAAATAATACAAAGAAAGTATTGTTTTGAAAAATTCTCTTTCCCCTTTGTAAACTGGTACTATAGTACAAAACTCTATATGCATCAACAAAAAGTTCACAAGAGAACTTAACTCTTTAGGTATCTTCAAAAATTGGACCCCACCCCTCTCCCCTTTATTGAGGAATCTTTCGTTGGACAACAACATAGCCTTTCTTTTTCTTTTCTCATGGAACCGAAAGTGTTTTGCAGAAAATATCTAAAATAAAAAGACAAATCCAATCATAATCAATTAGTTTTTTTTTCTGTTTATCTACAAATTCTTGTTTGTTTTAAATAGATTGTAGAGTTTGTCTCAATTAACAACCATAATTTTAAAATTTTAATCTGATATAACTTTAATTAATTATTTACTATTAAGTTAATCATAACATATAAAAATTAGAAAATAAACATGATGATGTTGTGGAAGGATGTGTATTATTCTCATTCATATCTCTCTATTTATACATGGAGTAGACTGTCATATAGATCTATGTAAACACTATCTCGAAGACAGAGATAACTACAAGGAATGAGATAACTATTATCGTCAACCATCTAGATAATCCTTAACACTCTCCCTTGGTTGACGCATCTGGTTCAGAGATTGTTACATGCTTTAGATGTTGCCTCATTAAAACCTCTCCTGGTAAACCCAAAACCCAATGTGGTAAAAAGGGAAGCCAGGACAGGAAAAAGAGTACAACACATGTAACTCCCTCTGATGAATGCACCACTGTAGATGACGCATTCCTATCTGGTGTCTGAGCTTCCGGAACGTCGAGGTTGCCTATGACTTGAAGATGATCAGTTGGATTTTCCCTTGAATGAACTTGTAACTCTTGGACGTCTTTATGTCTTCTGGAACTCCATTAAGATGTGGTCATGACGTACATCTTTGTTGCTGATCACTCTGTGTCTTGGTTGGACGGATGGCACTCGACCGGTACTCAGATGGACTTTTAATCTGCGATTAAATCTTACTCGCAGGTTCTTTCATGTCCCACGGATCTTCTAGTCTCATGGCTTAGCCATTACGTGGACATTTGAATATATATTGAGTCATTGACCCAAACACATACGAACCACTTTGTTTCATGTATTTTGTCCATTCAGACATATATCACTTTGTATATACCAATGGCTTTGTCCATTGTAGCCAATTTTTTGATCACAAGGAATCCATACATCTTTTGTATGCTTACATGGACTGATCTGAATTGTTCTTATAGAACTTTCTGCTAAGTATTTACTTAGTCTAATCAACTTGCAGCTGCTTTATTTCAGTCCATAAACAGCTTCGGAACAATGATGTTCTTGAGAACTTCATTCTCATCTTTTTATATCACTTGGTACCTTTGATATCTTTATCCAGTGAACCATATGCTACTCATTACATATTTATATGTCAATCTATTGACCAGACTTTGTCAAATTAGTAGCCTCCACCACATTGGAGTATATCTCTTTATAAACTTTTCTTAATCTCTGTGAGTATCCTTCTGTTATTAAGCCATGCTTGAATGTTCTTTTATCTCACGATTTTCTCACAAGATCTTTTATTCATTACTGGTTGTATCTGATGGCGTTTCTATGGCCAATACTCCCATCATTCTTTATTTATTTTCTATCCCCACGGTTTCCTTTTATCTTTATGAGTACTCTTACGTGGGTTCTTGATCCTCGCTTATATCTCTATGGTCAAGTGCTACTTATCTTGCGCTTTTTTATATCATTGGTATCGACACCCTTTCTGCGTTCCATTGTATTCCAGACATGATCCAATTGGTTTGAGATCTTGTTATCTAGGACCTTTAATACCTAGCAGCTTGGCGTCCCAAGCTACATGGTCTGGTACCTTAGATGTTTCAGTCGGCCGACCTTATTTCTATGTCTGGTCTGGTTTCTTTATTAACCTCGGATTTCATATTTTATGCACCTTTTCTCTTTTCCGAGGTTCCTTTTATTATGGAACATATTGGTCTATCTCTTATAGACTCTGTAGCAACTTGGTTGTGTCTCTTCTAGGACATCAAATTCGTTTGGTGCTAAGCTGGTATGACCTTTTTCTTTTCATTTCTCGGGTCTATGTGTCTGGCATCTAATTTAGCTAGCTTTGCATAATCTTTTCTTTCTTTAGACGTCTTAAACCTCATTCTCTGGTCCGAGGATCTTGCCAAGACAATGATGGTCAATACCATTCTCTTTTTCTTATCATATCCAGCTTATATCTTTCTCCTTCTGATGTTGGATAGTGGTATTCATAATCATGCATTCTGTGTACCTAGCCACAATCTAATCACCCATATTTGGCTCAAGGTTTCTTTAATACTCGTGGAGAAAGACATACTTATCCAACATATATTCCCAATCCTCTTCAGAGGTTCCATCTTAGACGACACATATGTCTGTGGTGGTTTGTTTAATAAAAATCTCAAGATGGTATATATCTGGCTTTATGACCCGTATTCAATCTGAGATGGGAATATCTATGCTCACTTATATGGCCTGATGCATACATTGCATTGTACATGTAAATTCATAATGTCCCTAAGGATTAGGCTGGACTTGGGTAATTTATCACCAAGAGAACCTGAATCTCTAAGCCTTTTATGACATGGTTACAACCCATGTTACGCGAATTTTCTTGTATGGTCATGTATCACTAGGTTTAATCCTCACTCCCCCTCATGAACATACTTATTTTCGTGATGCTTAGGACAATAAATCCTAATGAGTTTCCCTTGTGTACATGTTACACAACGTGAGATCTTATGGGATAACTCTGGTGCCTTTGCAATAGCAATCAAGTTTTTAGACATGGATGGCTAATCCAGTCATGCCATTAAGTGTAATTTCGTGGGTATACCAATTTGGGTATCCATGGCTTTTTTTGCCTCTTAACATATTGATCCTTAGCATAATTTAGATCAGTAGAGTACATAAGTATAGTCTAGACTACATTATTATGCGGTCTTGGGCGGTTTTATTTCAAATATTTTGAAGGAACACTTTTGTTTCCTTTCTTACCCATTGTTTGTTTTTTATTTTATTTTGGAAACCATTCATACTTAAGTTCTTATAACTCAATGGATCTTATGGGTGAATGTAGATCATTAGGATCTCTTTAGCCCTTTAGGCACTGTCTTGGCCATAGTTCTTTTAACTAGGCAACTATACTCTTTAATCTTTTGTACTCATCTTTATAAAGTTTGAATCTTATAATATAGACTTTGTGATTTAATTTTCGTTTTTTTTTAATTAATTTTCAAATTTTTTTTCGAAATTTTTCATAAATAGGTGCTTTGTATAATAATAATAATAATAATAAAACTTATTCATTTCATAATATAGAGTTTAAAACAAAGCACCGCAGGAAATTAAAAAAAACGACAAGGAGATTAAAAAAAAAATCACAAAGCTTTCTATTTCAAGATGTCTAAAAGCTTATAATTTTATTCTAGGTATAAACCGGCCTCACAATCCATATGTTGCCATGCAGGCTCCTTGGATTCCTCCTTATCATTTGTAGGAGGTCTCATCTGGTCGAGTGTTTGAGACTCCATTTGGTCGAGTGTTTGAGACTCCTCATGGTCAGTGTATGAGCCGGCCATATCTTCCATATATTGGCGAGTAGCTGCCTCGGATTCCTCTTTTTCATTTAGAGGAGGACTTATCTCACTGTTTCTTTGCTCAATGTATCTTTTCTGGAGCTTATCAAATCTGCTGATGATATCTTTTGTTTTCTGTTTCCATTGTTCTTTTTTTTCAATAGATATGACAATAGGTCATTATAGGCTGTGAAATTCTTAGCCTTATGTGATAACAACACTTCCTTTGGATGGAATGTGGAGTAGGTTTTATAGATTAGATCCCCATATGTTATCACTTCATCACATAGTTCAAAACTATAAGCTATTTTCATTAAAGCAGAATTGTATTGGTCCACGGATTTAAAATCCTGGAATCTGAGATCCTTCCATTCATTAATGGCCTTTCGCCATAATGTCATTGAAAATCTGGAATTTAATTCTTTCCAAATGTCGAAAAGATCCTTAATATTTTGATATTGATTTCTCAGCTCCTCAGTGAGATGGAGGCACATAATAGTTATGGCTCTGTTCTTTTCACTTTCAATTGCATTGTAGCCATCAATGATGCATCTCCCGAGTCCTCTAGACTTCAGGGCAATTGTAGTGTTCATGACCCATTCAAGATAATTATCACCAGATGGAGTTAGGTCAGTATATTTCGTGAGGTCAAATTTCCACATCTGAAATTATTAATATATTCATACTTTTAGGTTATATATAATGATTTTCTTCTTATTATTTATATTTTCTACATATATAGGGAGGTATATATTTTTCTTTGTTATATATATATATTTTAATAATGCATTTATTATTTATATAGGTTTTTTTTTATTTGCACCAAATTAAAAAAAACAAGCATAACCATACGGTTTCTTTCTTATCATGCAAGTTACGAAACAAATCATGAATCGAGCAATGTGATCAGTATAACAATACGGTCTCTTTTTGAGCAAGTATAATGAGAACATGCGATGGAGTAAGGTTTCAAGGGCTTGATCATATTCGAAATTTAACAAGCTAGAAATATGGCTTTGATCAATTAACAATACGTGAACAAAAGATAATATGACAACGCATTACGGGTCAAGCAATCATCATGCAAGAGATTTCAAAGTCTTTTCTAGGTTCGGTTTCGCAAGTTTTATAAACATCAAACAACTTCAAGTAATATCAAAACAAGCAATGTTAATTCCGAGTCAATGCAAGATGATCAAGTTCATGTGCAGGTACAAGCTCACGGTTTTAAGCCGGTTTTAAGACAAGTCAAAACGATAAGGTTCAAAACTATCAAATTCGATGAGTTCATGGTGAACAAAAATTATTCATGCTCTCGGTTTCGAACTCTAGCAAGACGAACAAGTGAACAACAAAACATTACAGTCCAAGCGACATAAGAATGAGTTTTCAAGGCCTCTAATGGATCCGGTTTTTAAGCTCGGGTACATGGTGATATAAGCAATCGATTGACAATAAAGATTCAAGTTCAAATGTTTCATAGCTCACGGTTAATACGGATTCAATACGATCAAGTTACAAAGCTATCACGTTCAGATATGAGCTTACGGTTTTATCTTTAGACTTAGCACACAAGCAAGCGATACAAGTTGCAGGTTCTACACAAGTTCTATACAAGCTTCAAACAATCGGTTGATCTAATTCAAGTTCTAGCAAGTATCAGTTCTTAGTCCAAGATAAAAAGCAATCAAGTGATTCATGTTTCAAAATACTATAACTCTAACCTAGCGTAATGATTAAGTAAAGCAACCGGTTTTAAGGCTCAGCAATACTCTTTAAGTTCAGATTCGTTTAAACAGGTGATCAATCAAGCAAATATGATTAAGCTTTAGTCACTTAGTCGATCTCATGTTTAACAAGTAAAACGGTTTGTAAGCAATACAATCTCTCATAGTAAGCTTTCGGTTTTTAAGCAAACAAACAATACGGTCTTATATAACAAGCTCTTGGATTTTAAACAAACAAACATAGCAAAGATGATTATGTTTTTAGCTTCATGCGGATTGCATGAATATACGTACTAGTGGTTTCAGTTTATAATAGCAATAGGATATAAACCAAGTACATTTAGGTTAGGTTCTTAAGATCTAGTTTTTAGGTTTAGATCTTTACCTTTTCTTGTGTGTAGGGTTGAATGGACCTCCAAGAGATGTAGAGTAGACCGCGAACGGATCTCCTTCGGCCGCGGACAGTTCATGGATCGAGCTGGTCCATATGCTGAGAGATTAAAAACAAAAGGGATCAATGGTTTTATACATAAATCAGATTTAAAACAGATTATGATTAGGGTTTTAGGTAAGTCGGCGGCGCGTTTTGTAATTGAGATTGAGAACGCTTCAGAGCTCAGATCGTCGAGGCGTCTGCGGCAACAGATTCCTCTCGTCTTCGGCTTTAATTTGATATGTGGATCGTCGTGTGGCTCCACGGGGGTTTGGGAGATACAACGGTTTGAAGTTGAGCCGGAATCATGGTTTATGTTGATCTGGCAGTGCGAACTAAAACAGGCCGTGAGGGTGCGTCTGAGATCGGATTGACGAGCCGTCTAGACCGACAGATTCTTCTCGTCGAGAGCTTCGATTTGATATATTACAATGTTTTCTGAGTCCATACGGTTTGAGAGAACGATCTCTTTGAAGTTCGGCGGCAGATTAAGGTTTTTGGTTTCTAGCTTTTAGGGTAGAGACTATCGTGCTGATAACGTATTGTGGAAGGATGTGTATTATTCTCATTCATATCTCTCTATTTATACATGGAGTAGACCGTCATATAGATCTAGATAAACACTATCTCGAAGACAGAGATAAGTACAAGGAATGAGATAACTATTATCGTCAACCATCTAGATAATCCTTAACAGATGAGAGATTGTTGGATTACATTTTTTTTTTTACTTGATCAAAAAAGATATCTAGTAAAAAACAAATAAACAAAGCAAGCGTCAATGTATTAATTATCGAATATCTTTCTAGTTTTAAAACCTATTTGATTTTATCATAAAAATGAAGTAAACATTTTGAGATGCAGCAAGGCCAAAGACAAACGACGAAGTAAAATCTAGCGAGCCACAACGAGTCCCAACGACAAAGCGGCTCCAAACAAAGCGTGGAGTCTCACACAATAATACTTGGCCATGAATATCTTATCATTCTCCTGCATTCAAAAATTTACATAATTAAACAAAGTATTTAAATCTTCAATTCTAGATATCATTACTTCTTTTTTTACCTTGTGGTGCTTTTCGACATAGCTTGAAACTAGGTTCCCAACTGGTAATGTCAGGAAACACAACAACTGAAACACTCAGAAAAATAGGTTTTTAGATGTCTTGTTTCTCAGAGTCATGTTGTCAAATCTGAGTGTTAACTTACTGTGCAAGTAACTGGCAAAATCTTGGTTAAACCAAGAACAAGAAGCATGGAATATAGCAAACGAATAGCCCATCTCACCACAAAAGCTCCTTTCTCAGTCCCTAACCGAACCTGTTTAAAACACTCAAATCACAAACACATTCATCATATCCATATGTAAGGTGTTTCACATTTGTACCAGAGGTGAGAATTTCCCCACAGCTAAATCTCCTTCGACCTGTTAAATATAAAGGTGTTCGTTAATCAGCATTGAGTGGGTTATTTTCAGGAATCAATGTAACGCGTTTTATCTTTAACCAACCTGATGAAAGTGGCTGCAGAAAAGGATGAGAGATGTGGTAAAACCAACAAGCAGAGATGATGAAAAGACCCTACTGCTTATAGGAAGATGCCTCATCTCGCTATCAAATACAGTATAACCAGTTTCAGTTATTAACACTCACAGAAACAGATATTGATTTGGGTTAGAAGAGAAGTTCAACATACCTTGAGCTACCACCAAGAAGTAGATAAAAAGCAGTAGTTGCAAATGGTCCAAATGCTGCAAAGCATAGAGGCTCTCCTAATCCTTGGTAACTTAACCGAAATGGTGGACACTAAAACCAAATTTCAATGAGTTAAAAATCTCTTAGATTAGTAAAACATTGTCAACATAGACAGTTGCATTCACCTGGTATACATAGCCGCATAATATAGCTGAGGCAAGCAATAGTATTGCACGGATGTTACTTGCTGACCAAGATGTCCAAACTAAACCATAAACACCGAGCACAAGCGATGTGATTGCAGCTGCTAAGGTTCCTGTGCGGCTTTTCCAGTGAAAAAAGCAAATGATAAGGAACTGAGTCGAGAAAAATACAAACTATCCTTTTGAGACTTACCTTCCAACCATATTAACTACGGATTCTTTTTTGTTTTTATCAGCTCCGGTGTCAAAATCATAAACATCATTGCTGCAAAACAAAACATCGTTTGGAAAAGAGTATATACACGGAAGAGTATATAAATGATAAAGGGAATCAGTCAATCACCTTAGGTTGAGCCAAGTAATGATAAGTACTGAAGAGAGCATTAGAGTAACAATATGTCTAACTAGGACTAAACCAGTCTCTAAATAGGCTGCTGAAGCACCAACCTGTGCCATAAGAACAATGAATATTCTATAGAATATAATGGATAATGGAGGAAATAAAAAGGTGTCTCGAGGAAACATACGGCCAGAGGAATCAAAGCAACAGAGTAAATGGGTAGTTTGACTGCTCTCCATATTAATTTTGCTTTGGGGACTTCCTCTTCTTGATATGCATCTCCATAGCTCTTGCAAAAGATTGGCTCAAATTTAAGGTTTCTTCTTCTTCTTTTAGCATTGGAAGCAAGCACCGCCAATCTTGTGATAATATCTCCTCTGTGAAGCTAAGCTAAGTAGTCTTAGTGACAGCAGATTAATCATTATTATCAAAGATCATTTCATCCAAAGCTATCTATCTCTTGCTCTCAGCACTGAACATACCTTCTGAACCTCGGTTTCACAAACAAATCGGTTGACTTTTTGGGAACAAACCCAGAAGTTATGTCGCAGAGAGAGACCAAATTGGTCATATTAGCTCTCTCTGTAAAACAAGAAGAAAGTTTTTTTTTAAGTTTTAAACAGAAACAGAACATGGAACTACTGAAATAACGAGTTAATGAAGAACAGGAACTGTACCTTTCTAACACACTAATCCATTGATTATTACAATAGGGGCTCGCCGAGATTAAAATGTATTCTTCGAAGCTCAAAGACTGAGTGACCTGAATCAGACGGATCACTTACGAAGGAACCTAAGCAACGCAGAGAGATAGAATTTGAATGTCGGATTTTGAGGGAGAGAGAGATGAATGACCGTGGATGATCATATACCACAAGCTTGTTGTCGGAAGATAAAGTCACGTGATGTTCACGTGCCTTTGTTCTTTTAATTTTATTTTATGGGCCTGGGCCTCCAGCACTAGAGTTTATGGGTTAGATTTGCTAGTGAACAATTTTACAAACTAGACTATCGTTGACATAAATTTTCAGTTTAACTAAACCAAAGTTAACAGAAATGATGTTATATTTTGAGCTCATCATAATCATCACATACAAAATATGTTTATCTTTCTCCATCATTAACTTTTCAAGCGTATTAAGACAAACTCTACTTCATGGATTCTTCTCATGAGAAGAAGACCTGAACGCTAGACATTTTCAAAGACTGACAAACAGGACAAACACCAGTGAACACATCACAGTCTTTACACAAACTCAGGTGCCTACACGGCACAAGCAAGACCGAAACCTCCTTTACATTACACGACTTGCATCTCATCCCAGCGTTTGGCATCCCCGTGTTGTTCATGTAGTTGTATGAGCCTGCCTCGTCATCTACCTCGCTATCCCCAAACCCTTCTTCAACATGACGATGAACAGCTAATACTCCTGCTGCATTGTTGTTGTTGTTTCCATGTGACATCACTTGTTGCAAATTTACCTTTAAGGCATTAACCACAGATTCATTGTACTTTGCCCTGTAATGCCAGTGCTGAGCTTCCACGGCCACTTGTTTTATCTTGTCCGTAAGTTCCCGGTTCTTCTTGTTCATGCTTTGAATCTCCTTGTCTTTCTCTTGAAGCTTCTTGCACACATCCTTCTCTAAGGCCGTGACAAAGGACGTGACATGTCTCTGTTTTACATCTCTCACACCCTTCGCCAGTTGGTCCCCCTGTTTCCAAAGAGAGAACAATCTCAAGAACATGTATATAAGAAACAACTTAAGCTTTGCAAATAGAATTAATACCTGGAATTTGATAAACTGATCAAGCTCATCTTTCTGTCTATCAAAGTCCAATCTTATACTGTCACCGAGCGACTGAAAAATTGGAGTTGTGATGTTTCCATTAGCAGAAGTTACAGAAGAGTTTGGCTCATCTTCATCATAAGATAGTCTCAGACCAGTTGACACTAAGTTCTGCTTTGGGACTTCCTCTTGAGCAACAGTGTTATTGTTGTGGTTATAGTTTAAAGAAATCTGCAGCTTCTGCTGTCTCTGGATACTATTATTGTTGATCTCGGTTTCCCTAGCGCGTTTGCTATTATTCCGGGACATTGGAGCAAGGTTATCATTGGGAAAGTAGTCTATAGGATCAATAGTGCAACCAACGTTCACTGTAACCACATACAAATGGAAAAAAAAAAACTTTTAGCTTTATTATGAAGCTCTAACAAACATTCCAAGCACAACAAAATCAGAAACTTACTAGTTCCAAGCTGATTCAACGAAGTGTTTGCTTGGTACTGAAACTGCGGTAAAGGGGTATCATTGTTGCCTCCTAACATCTTCTCTAATGCTTAAACGTTAAAAGTATTCAACTTTTTATAAGAATTACAGTAAGAAACCTGCAGACAAATGAAACTAATGAGTTCAAAGCTATGAAAGCTGTTACTGACATTGACTGTCCTAAGCAATATACAGATGAAACTATGATTCAAATCAAGGCCTGAATATAAAAAAAGTATACTAACTATTAGGAGTTTCGATTGATTGTCTATAAACACACAGATGGTCAACGAAATATATGGAGAATAAAGTTTGCATCTTTGAATTTAAGTTTCTATGATATCGCCTATTAAATGGGGGATACATGAACCAGATTGATTAACTGGCACTGGTCAAAGATTCATCAGAATGATTAAACTAAATAATAATTAAAATCCCCGGAACATGGCAACTTTGAGTAAAGGATACCTTTAAGAAATTGCCCATCAATAGATTTCATCCATTTACAGAAGAAAATTCAACCTTTCCTAGTTAGTGATACACACTCCTATAATCATCACCATACACAAAAAAAAAAAGGAAAAACATACACAGAGACCTAGAAAGGAGAAAACATTGATTCTTTTCAATCAATTAAATTCAGGAAAAAAACTGCAGAAAATCAAGGAAGCTAGAGGTGCCAATTAATTTGCGATTGGGAATCTTAAGAAGGTGATGGGTTTCTTGAAACGCACAGAAAAACAACATCCGATGATTTAAAAAGGGTAAAAAGAATTAATAAAAGGGAAGGTGCAGAAGAAGAAAGTAGAAAAGAAGAAAAGAAACGGATCATAAAATGAATGATGGAGGTGATAAAGCCGGGCATAGTGGTGAAGAAGTGGGAGAAGTTGGGTACCAAAAATCGATATTAAATTAATTTTAAGAAATCTCGAAACTGAGAAAAAATAAAAGTGGCCGAAACAAAAAGAAATAAAAACATTTTGAATACTGGTTAGTTGAGTTTGGGCTGCTGCATATGGACTGTCTGAGTAATTGAAGTGGGTTACCTTACTTTGGGCTTATGAGTTATGATCCATTATTTATGTTTCAAGTATATGATTGTCAATACCAAAACATCAAACCCAAGTTTTGAATCGACTAGAAAATATAGTTAATCTAGTGGATCATTCTTAAAATATGGATTTGCTGAATGTATACATACATCAGTGCATTCTATCTATAATAATAAAGTCGGGTGAGGGTGAAATGGTTTCAAAAAACCCTACCTCTCTCTAGCGACGACAGAATGGCGACACATAGACTTTGGCTTCACTGAGGAGTCTCTATGATGCGACCTGGATCAGCATCATGGAACAAAGTATGAAAATCAGGTACGAACCAGTTAGACAACTAATCATAGCTTGGCTTAATGGGCTGTTTATGGGCCTTATCGGTTTGATTCATGAAGTTTTAGACCGAGAGAAGCCAATGAGCTTGATAAAAAATATGGAGGCCTTGTTTTAATTAAGAAATCAGTGTTTGAGATTATTCAAGAAAGACCCAACAAGAATATACAACACATGTCGTATAATATATCAATCTGACGGCAATTCAATGATCGTCGACCATGCTAAAGGACTCGACCAGCCGAAGAGTCATTCGTTCCAAACCTTCCAACTTCGGTCAAGTCATCATTTCTGGTCAAGTCTTCTATGTTTAAGAGTTTGTTAGTTTCTATGTTTGATTATTCCTTTTGTATTCCAACCTTTTATATTCCATGCCTATTATATAAAGGCTTGCTTTGTATTGTTTTAAATCATTCAACTTTTTAATAAAAATCTTTCCTTTTAACTTGTTGAATCATTTGTTCTTCATTGAACATCTTATCTTTTGAGTCGTCGGAGTGTGTCATATCTTCGGGCTTAGAATTCTGGTAGTATCAAGAGATTTTCCGCACCTCTTGAGTCACCTTTCGATCCACATCCCTTGATCGTTTGTGCTTTCTAGCTCATTCGGTGCAAGGCTTATCCAATCCACCAACCTTAGAGTGATCCTTGAAATCTAGGACGTATCACTCTACCTATAGATCTATACACTCTTCGGTGATAGATCATTCGGGGATATCAGGTCGATCATTTGTTGGCTGGTGATGGACTTTCAATTTTCTAGAGATTGATCTTTGTCGATTTCTTCACCCTCACGAAACGCTTAATCATATCCTTCGTTTTTCTTTTGTTGTAAACGATCTAAAAACGCATAAAATTTCTCTTTGGATCTCCACTCGACACTCAAATTAACGGCTTCATCTCTCTACGGCTGATTTGTTCTTTAGTCCGCTGATCTTGACAAATCATTAGCGTCTTGATCTCGACATCATAGACCACTCTGTTAGTGCTCACATGGCATCTTATAAAGGTAAAAACTGTCTCATTGACGAGGCCGATGATGATCCAACTAGCTACCTGATCAGTCTGATGAGAATCTAATTAGAGAATATAGCTTGTCTCTTACATGCAAAATTCTTAACTCAAAGAAGCAAAATGTGGCTCGGCTTATTGTTGTAATGCCAAAATAATGGGGCATGTCTGAGAGGATTACAAGATGTGATATAGGGAATGGCAGATTCCTCTTCAGTTTTGACTCTAAAGAAGACCTAAACACTTTTCTAAATCTTGGCCCCTTTCATCATAACTACTGCATGTTTAAACGTGCTCGATGGGAGCCGGTGATTGATGTCGATTTTCCCTCAATGACTCCATTATGGGTCCATTTAGAGGGCATCCCACTTCACCTTTGTACGGAAAAGAATCTGCGAGCTATAGGCGATAAGCTAGGAAAGGTGGAATCAATTGATTCATCGGAAAGAAAAATTAGAGTCTCTTTAGATTCTAATAAGCCTCTAAAGTTCGCAAGGAAGTTACAAACAAGAGAGGGAAGTAACATAATGATCCTTCACTATGATATGTTGTTTATACACTGCTCTCTTTGTGGCCTTATGTCTCATGAAGCAGCAGATTGCTTGCAGAAATTGACCCCTGCTCCAGTTGCTCATGGTAGAGAGACTTTGCTCGATCGGGTTAGAGATAATAACAACATTGCCAAGGACATGCCGCTTGGTAAGAGTCAAGTGGGAAACTCTAAGGATAGCTCTAATCGCTCAAGCAATCAAGGTCGTGTTCATAGATCTCATTCTTCATGTGATCAGAGGTCTATCAACACCAGAGGCAATCGCTACAACCCGTACTCTTATGTTCGTAAAGATTCAAATGAGAGACAACATGGCTTAGCAGAGAGTGCTTGGAAGCAGACGACAAACTGATCGCTTAAGATTGGTAATGGCAGTACCAAAGCTTCAGGCTCAAGCTCTGGTACTCGAGTATCTTTGGATATCGTTCCTATGGCGTCAAAGCAAAATAATCAGTTAACTGACAGCAATGTCAGGAGTGGGCTAACAAAACACTCATGGAAGGAGAAGCCCCTTAAACCTTTAAGGAAAGGAGAGGACAATGCGGGTAATGTGGCTCGTGGATCCTTTATGGCTTCAGCTCGTATGGCTGTTAAGCCAATGATGACATCGTTGGGTCTCCCTCCTACTTCCAAGGATGGAATCTCTTCGTCATCGGAGCAAATAATGTCTCAAGTGGAGGATATGAATGTCACATTCAGATCTACGGACAATGATAAACATGGTGACAATCAGCTGATGTTTTCAGCCGAAGATCTTATTCCTCCATATGGAGCTCTCAAAATTGGTGCACTAAATGATGATGATCAGCCGGAGGATGAAGAGATGCAAGAGGAAGTTGCTGGTAAAGAGCTCATGGTGATGCAAGACGATGATCTTCTGGGTGTAGAAATCTTCGAAATAGAATACATACAGTCTCCTTTGGACAATGGAGGACAAGCTTTGCTTGAGGATCATAGCCTAGTTCTTATGATTGAGGATCGACCGGTAGCGGGATACGAAGAGGAGAATCATGCGCATGTGCCCCCGAGAAGTGTAGCTCGTTCTCTATTTCAGGCATACTCAAAAAAGCTCATGTGGAAACCATTCATAGAGCTTCTCCAAGGATTCGAGTGATTACATCAGCTAGTCAAGGAAATGGAAGTGGTTGTGGAGCACGAGTAAAGAGACTAAAGAACAATACTAGGGCTAAAAAAAAGTTCAGTGGATGCTAAAGATCCTCCCAACCTTTATCAGTGAAGACAATCAGTTGGAACTGTCAAGGGATTGGGAACGACCTCACAGTTTGACGCCTTATGGAGATGTATCAGAAGCTGATTTACTACTTGCTCGATTCATTGAATTCACAATGAGAGTTAGCTTTTGATTAGAGTTATGCATCTAATTTTACCGCAGCGAGAGTTGGGTAATTTACTATTGAAATTCGAGTTCTAGAGTTGAGTATAAAACCCTTTGCATCTATTGATTGCAGATATGACTACCCGTTTGATATCCCTGAATCTAACGTTTTATCTATCTGCTTCACAACCTATTTATTTATTGTTTTCGTTTTATTGCTTTTTAATTTCTGACTTAGCTTACATTGAAACCATTAGTCTATTATGTGATCACCAGTCCTTGTGGATTCGATCCTTAAGTACTAGAATGAATCTCTTATTTGAGAGTAGCTTAAAGATTAATTTGACCATATCAAAATTTGGTACCGTTGTTAGGGACTGTTTGATTCACCATTAGACTAGGTGTAGAGTTTTAGTATAAGTCTTTATTTTATTTTTTTACTTTTTATTTTATGTCATATTTCTGATGTAGTCCCTACAGCACCAACAACAACGAGAGAAAAAGTTTAGTTGTGCGATCCGTAAGTTTAAGAGGTTAGTGTCGAACTACACCCTCCAAGAAGCGATCAACACCACTCTAAACAGAGTGTCGAACAACACTGTAGCAGAATCAAGCGACATTGTTCGACGATAGAAAATCTTTGATTAAAAATGACGAAGGCGAGCCGAGTACCATCATCGACCGACACCTGATCAATGTTGATCGATACCCCCCCCCTTGATACATGAGCATCGAGCAACACCTGATCGGTCTCATTCGACACTAAACACTTGTGGATTCGATCCTTAAGTACTAGAATGAATCTCTTATTTGAGAGTAGCTTAAAGATTAATTTGACCATATCAAAATTTGGTACCGTTGTTAGGGACTGTTTGATTCACCATTAGACTAGGTGTAGAGTTTTAGTATAAGTCTTTATTTTATTTTTTACTTATTATTTTCTGTCATATTTCTGATGTAGTCCCTACAGCATCAACAACAACGAGAGAAAAAGTTTAGTTGTGCGATCCGTAAGTTTAAGAGGTTAGTGTCGAACTACACCCTCCAAGAAGCGATCAACACCACTCTAAACAGAGTGTCGAACAGCACTGTAGCAGAATCAAGCGACATTGTTCGACGATAGACAATCTTTGATTAAAAAATGAGGAAGGCGAGCCGAGTACCATCATCGACCGACACCTGATCAATGTTGATCGATACCCCCCCCCCCTGATACATGAGCATCGAGCAACACCTGATCAATGTCATTCGACACTGAACTCGTTCTCAGGTATGACTCGCGTTTTCTTTGTTTTTATTTGTATTTTATCCATTTATTTCACTAATCTCAGACTGTACAACCCTAAGGACACTGTTGTATAAGTTTGGGTGAGGTTTCACTTATATTGTGTTATGTTTTAAATGTTAGTTGTGTCGTTTTATCGAGTCAAAATAAAGTTAGTTGGGGATAATGAACTCTTTCTTGGAACTAACAACTTAACCAATCCCTAGTACCATTCTTTGAATTACTGATTGCATGGTGTATTCATGGAAAATGACAAAGTATATCGGCCTACCAGTAACCGTCGCTTTGAACCGCAGCACATGGTTTGGACCTTCAATTATACAAGTATACGAAAGGAGGCCAAAGCAGCTCCTCTGCTGAAGCTCTTGTAGCTGATTCTTGTACATTGTATCCTCCAACTTTGGAGAGATCAAAGCTTCGGTTGTTAGGGTTTTGTTTCCATGATTTGGCTTTTTCTTCTTCAAATCAATGGTGGTCACAAGGAACAAAGACACTTGGATTACTTTTTTTTGTCATCAATTTTGCTTACAGACTCATGGACTCTGAAAAGCAATTAGGGACCCCTGTATCCATGTGGACGACAAAAAGGTTGTTTCCTAGCACTCTATGCGAGACCATCCGCCTTGATGTTTTGTGTTCTTGGCAAATGAATGATTGTAGAGAGATGAAGACTTTGTTGGAGGATTTTTTTAATGTCTTGTAAATAACTTGCAAATGCTGGCCATTCGTCTGGTGCCGACACCATCTTCACCAGTTGAGAGCAATCTGTTGCAAAAACAACTTGAATTTGACGTAAATTTCTCATACACTCCATCGCCCAGATAAACGCTTTTATCTCCGAATGAAGAGGAGATAATGCCACCCTGATATTCCTAGATCCTATCAAAGCCTCAAAACTTTCGAAGGTACTATACCAGCCTTGTCCTGAAAACTTACCCTTGTCCTTCCAGGAACCATCAAAAACACACCAGCGACCTGGGATATGAGGACAGTTCATTGATGCTAGGTCGGGTCGTTGAATTACCTGTTGTGGGATCGTAGTCTGAGCTTCCGCCCAAAGTAATGATTCCATTTCTGTCGTCCGTAATGTCTCCCAGGGATCAACATCCAAGTTACTAAAATCCTTATTGTTTCTTCCTTTCCAAAGATACCATAAAATTCATGCAAATTGATGGTCTTCCATCTGTGGGATTATTCTCCAAAAGAGGTGATCTATATTCTCAAAAAGTGAACTAGTAAGGAAAAATTCCGGATTGGATGGAATCTTAGAAAGTGCCCATACTTGGACCGCCGGTGGACATTTAAAGTAAACATGATTAATTGTTTCCTCTATTGCCCCCACACCTTGCACAATACATATCACCCTACATACCTCTGTCCTTTAAGTTTTTCTTGACAACTAAACACCCTGTTATCATCTGCCAAAGAAAATGTTTCATTTTTAGTGGACATTTAATCTTTCAGCAAAAAGCTTTTAGTGGAGTCACTGGGATTACTTAAAACTAGGATTTTTAATCTGTAAGCTCAAGAAATTGGAGCTTGATGAGTTTCTGCATTGTTCGTGTTCTGGTGTTACACAAGGAAGATGAGGTGTGACGCACACTTCCGAAAATAAGAAAAGGAAAGATAGAATATATGGAAGATATCTCTATTGGTGGAGTCTCCTTAGTTTTAGGAAATAAACCACGTGACAACCTAGGGCAACATGCTCTTGAAGTATAAAAAGGAAGAGGCGGTGACATGAAGGGGCACGCGTCTAGGGTTTATTGAAGATATGCACATGGATGTGTGTGACGTCGTCCCACCGGACAGTTGAGAGATCTACTGGTGGTTTTTTATTCTTATCATTGTAATTCTAGATTAGAGTGGTAGGCACGGGTGTGTGCTGGATACCATATAGCAACGGTTTGTTGCAGCCTTTTCTAGTGGATGAGTTCTGGACGTGGTCCCGGGGATGTAGGAAACGAACCCCGTTAACAAATTCTCTGTGTTCTTTTCTTTATACTCATATTTGCTTGCACATGAACATGAACACATAAACTAGCCTTGAATCTGATCTTACAATTGGTATCAGAGCCGGACACCTACACGAAGGAGAGTTCTTCGAACCAAGGTGAGATCCTGAAAAAGAGATCATGGATTTTTGGCTTGGAGAAAATCAGATTCATCGAGGTTATCACCATAAATAAGTTTTGGATTTCCAGTCAAATAGTGGTTCTGCTTGATCTCGGCTGAGCAAGCTTGTGAGTATGCGCAATAGTTCTTCATGGAGTTGTGGAATCTGAAAAAGACATCATTAAAGGGGAATCTCGTGCGTGTGTGTCACACATCAATTCAGAGGTGTCACACCGTGATTCAGTGAGTATTAGGTTGAGTTACAGAGTTCTGAAATTATGGAAGAAGAAGCTAGAGTTCAGAAAGACGAAGATAGTCTAGAGGCACAAACAGATTTCAAGTCAAGTCGTCTAGGCATTGGTGTTTTTATATGAGTGTGCACTCAAGCAGGGGGAGAATGCGATGCAATGATGCCGGGGGAGCTGTGAATAAGCATGAGTTGACACACTCAGATAAAAAGGGGGAGAATGTAAGCTCAAGAAATTGGAGCTTGATGAGTTTCTGCATTGTTCGTGTTCTGGTGTTACACAAGGAAGATGAGGTGTGACGCACACTTCCGAAAATAAGAAAAGGAAAGATAGAATATATGGAAGATATCTCTATTGGTGGAGTCTCCTTAGTTTTAGGAAATAAACCACGTGACAACCTAGGGCAACATGCTCTTGAAGTATAAAAAGGAAGAGGCGGTGACATGAAGGGGCACGCGTCTAGGGTTTATTGAAGATATGCACATGGATGTGTGTGACGTCGTCCCACTGGACAGTTGAGAGATCTACTGGTGGTTTTTTATTCTTATCATTGTAATTCTAGATTAGAGTGGTAGGCACGGGTGTGTGCTGGATACCATATAGCAACGGTTTGTTGCAGCCTTTTCTAGTGGATGAGTTCTGGACGTGGTCCCGGGGATGTAGGAAACGAACCCCGTTAACAAATTCTCTGTGTTCTTTTCTTTATACTCATATTTGCTTGCACATGAACATGAACACATAAAGTAGCCTTGAATCTGATCTTACATAATCTTCATCGCCTTGAAGAGGGAAGATGAGATTTTGAGGCATAATTAAGGTTGAGATTTGGTAAAGTGAAAGATTTGAGTTGGAACACATTGTTTTGATTTAGGTTTGGTCACGATATATTGTTTTTTTTAGTTTCTTGGTTTCTTTTTAGTTAAAGAGTATGAAAGCTTTTCAACTCCAAAAGTGTGTTGCAACCTAAGCATTATTTGAGAAATATTTTTTTTTGAAATTTTCTTATTTGTCATCACCACATTCAATTTCATTAGAAAAAATGACATGTTCTTAGTTTAAATTATGATATGATTTGAAGATAATTGTGACTAGACATTTACATTTAAAGTTGAATTATATATATGGTAAGCTTTTGAAATATGGTAATAACTCATACATTATAATTAAACTAAATATATTCAATATAACATTAAAATAATAAAAATAGAAACATTACTTAAATAGATTTTTGATAACTTCACAATTTTTTACTAAAAATCTTATTTTATACAATTTCTCATTATAAAATTATAATCCTAATACTATTAGTTTCCTATTATATTTAAGATTTTCGAATTTTTGAAATACTAGTTAGTTTTACTTTTTGATAACTAATAAAAAAATTCTAAAAACATTTCTTCTTAACTGTATACTATTTGATTTAATATATTTAACCAAAAATGTAGACTAAAATTTATCAAAAATTAGAAATTTAAATATATAAATATTTTTTAAGTATAAATTTAATATAAAAGTTAGTTATTTATTAAAATATTGCTAAGCAAATATTAAATCTAAAATATTAACAAATATTTTAATATAATTAAATTTTATTTCTTCTCATAACGCAGGAAAACACGAGTAATTAGAAAGTGAAAATTGATCTAAGGTGTAATTGTTTCAAAAAGTATGTGGGTTTTAGTCGATCCTAATTTTTATCTATACCGAACCAAAACGATTAACCAATGCCCAAAAAGAACAAACAGGTGTCGATAAACCCTATTCAACTCTTTCCCCTCCTCCTCTGTCTCTCTCTCTCTCTCTCTCTCTCCGAAATCTTCATCTCCCACTTCTCATCTAAACCCTAAAACTTCGAATTTGCTCACTACCAAGAAAGATGGCGACGAAAGACGAGGTAAAAAGGATGGTGACCGAAGAAGAAAAGACATTCGCTAAAAACTTCAACATAATGGATCTCCCCGACGTCCCTACCGGACTTCCTCCGCATATGCAACTCCAGCGAACTCGTGTCCTCTGTAAAAACGACGCTCCTATTCATGTACCAACTCCCTTCTCTCTCTCTCTTTACTTTCAAAAAGCGTGTTTCGGTCTCTTTAGGACAAAATTCAAATGATATGTGTGAGTTTTGTTTGAAAGCTTAAGTCTTTTGATCTTTGTGTATGTTCCTGTAGACGGCGAGTGTCGTTTACTCGGGTGCCTATAACGGTGTGGGAGTTGACAACAGTGTGAAGCTTGAAAACTTCTCTGAGAATTTCAAAGTTGATGTCATCGAACTTTCAGAAGATGGCATGGAACTGGAATTTGATATGATCGGTATCGATGCAGCAATCGCTAATGCCTTCAGGAGGATTCTTCTAGCTGAGGTCTCAGTCACATTCTCTGTAAATCTTGATTCTTTTTGAGTATTTTGTTTTATAAAGTGTTCCTTTTTTTTTGCTGCAGCTTCCTACAATGGCTTTTGAAAAAGTATTTGTAGCAAACAACACATCTATTGTTCAAGATGAAGTTCTTGCTCAGAGGATGGGTCTTGTTCCTATTGCTGCAGACCCGAAGCTCTTTGAGTACTTATCTGGTAAGTGGCTGTGGCATTTGATCCATCTCTTTAAGCAATTATATATATATATGTGTGTCTCAGTTTAACTATATATCTCTGTGTCCATAGAGAACGACCAGCCAAATGAAAAGAACACTATTGTTTTCAAACTCCATGCGAAATGCGCAAAAGGGGAAGGACGTAAGAAAGGTAATGTTGTATTCTTTGGTTAGCATCGGCAAGGTTCCTAACTGATAGCTCTATCTCTCATTAAACAATGTTTCTTTCGGTATAGTTTTAACGAAGGAACTGATTTGGTTACCAAATGGAAGTGAGTTGGTTAAAGGATCAGGAGATTCGAACTCAAAGCCAAAAACTTACACTTCCTTCAGCCGCAGCCAAAAGTCCTTCCCTGAACTCGTTGATAGTCCCATCACTCCGAGCTATCCTGACATATTGTTAGCAAAGCTCGGTCCTGGTCATGTACTGTTTTTCGATTTCTTAGGAATTTCAAATTTGCTTGCAGTGAGTGAGAGATGAATCAAACACTTGGTCTATTCTAAACTTTATCTTCTTTTATGTAGGAGATTGAGCTGGAGGCTCATGCTGTTAAGGGCATTGGCAAAACACATGCAAAGTGGTCACCAGTAGCGACGGCTTGGTATAGAATGCTTCCTGAGGTGAGAAGTTTATTACCTCAGCTTTAGTCTTGCGTCATCCTCATTAGTCTTTCTTGTAATGGTTTTTGCTTGGTAATATCTTATTAGGTTATTCTACTAAGGGAAGTTCAGGATGAAGATGCTGAACGACTCGTGGAAGCTTGCCCGGTGAAAGTTTTTGACATTGAAGACATAGGCAATGGTAACGTAAAATCCGGTAAACAATAGGAGATTCTCTGCAATTCGAGTTTGATATTGACTATAGCAAAAAATGGAAAACAGGTAGGAAGAGGGCAACGGTAGCACGGCCGCGTAAGTGCACGTTGTGTAGGCAATGCGTGAGGGAAAACTATGGAAAGGAAGTAAACAAAGAAAAGGAACAAAAAGAGAGACAATGGATAGAGAATGTGGCTCTGCGACGTGTCAAGAACCATTTTATATGTAAGAAAAGAAAAAAAAAACTTTCATTTAGCTCGGCAACTCATGTTCTGTCTGAAAGCAAAACCTAAATGAGTTTGTGATTTGTGTTTTTTTTCAGTTAAAATTGAATCTACTGGATCAATGCCTCCGGATGTTCTATTTACTGAAGCTGTCAAGATATTGGAAGATAAATGTGAACGTGTTATCGCTAATCTCTCCTAAAAAGAGATTCTGATTGGTTTAAGTTCATTACTGGCATGGTTCCGGTTTAGTTCAGGTTTGAGTTTGTATTGGAAGTTTCTCACTAATACCAGGAACATTGAAATGTTCTGTTATAGTATCGGTTCGTTTGAGTTCAAAGTGAAATTCAATCATCTTGCTTCTAACTAGCTTCACCAAATTGAAACTTTGATTTGGTTAATTTGGTTTTCTACGCCAGTTAATAGAATTGAACCGATCAAATAAAGCGATATCAATTTCTTGTTCCAAATTGTTTTTTTCTTTCTGAAAATTTGAACGTTGGTTTTAAGAAACCGAGTAACCGGGTACTGGTGTTGGTTAAATTTTGAAAAGACTTACATGTTCTGTTTCCTCTACTGCTACTTGATGATGATGGATTTTCTATCAAACACACCATTTACCGTATCTAATCCAAAATGTTTTTAACCAAATGAGATTCTGATCGAGAGAAGAAACCATTTGTTTCAGTATTTTCATCAATACATTGAGATAAACGAAACGATGGCGTTGTGGCATTAATGTGTTGACCTTAAATACGGCAGAGTATTGGGTATGTGAAGTTATTTATTCCTCCCACATCGCTGGTTTACAGAGAAGCCATGTTGTCTATATAGCGATGAGAAGAAGGTAGAGGTCACGACCTTACTTGAACAGGATCTGTTCTATAGGCTCGTACCTCTGTATCCTTGGTTTCTAAGGAGACAGGCCCAAACACCTGGTTGATGAATCATGGCCATGCGATTTGAGTGTGATTGACGGCTGCGATATCTCCTCGGAGTCTTCGTGCTGTAGAGGATCGCTACCCGGTTAGGTCTGACCTCGTCGGGGTGGTCGCATGGTTGTCTGACAGGCCCCTTTTTTTGCTTATGCCTCTCACTCAACCCAAGCTGCAAGAAAACCCTCGATGTCTGAAGTTGTATTGTGTACGAAATGATACGCTCATGTTCTGCCTAAATCACATTGGTTCTTGTCTTATGCCTCTCACACTAGCCAATGCTCCTTATATATTCTCGGCTTGTCTCACAAACAACTTACTGAGATGAAGAAAAGATTGGTTCAGTTTGAAATTTTTGAAGGAGTAAAGTTTTGAAGATTGCGAAAAAAAGGGTCCAGGATGAGTTTAGAGGTTCAAAACTATGTGAGGAGCTGTTTGATATGCAAAATGTTAAAAGTAATATTCTATAGAATTACATAATTAAATTTTGTAAGCAAAACACGGTAAAAATCTAGTTAATTTTTACAAAAGTCTGAAAACACAAACGCAACTCTGCTCATATACAGTACAGGCTTCCGAGTAACCCTAAGCAAGATCACGTGGTTTGCAAGATTCAGCTTTTGTTCCAAACCGAGATCAGTTTCTTGCTTGCCAAGCATCTCTCGTACTCTTCAGATACGCTTCCTGCTGCAACACAGTCGCTGACAGCTTATGGAATCCGTTTAGCGAATCCACAAGACGATGGTGCATATTATTTGCAGATGATATTCGAATCTGGTGGGAACAACTGGCCTAGCTACGTCGCCAACAACGTGTACAGCGTGCATCCATCGACGCTTGTGGATCATGAAGATAAGAGGTTTAAAGACTCCGGACTCTGCATATTTGCTAACCGGACAGAGGCTTGTGGTTATACCGATGGATGCGAGAGCGGTCGTTGGAGGATCAAGAACGGTGATAGACCAATCTTGTCGATGAGCCATGAGGTAATGGGTTTCATGAGGGTCTTCATGTTTTTCGAAGAGGATAAGAACAAACATTTTGATACTGTGAACAAAGAACAAGTGTTGCAAACTTGGATTATGGAAGAGTATAGACTTGTCGAAGAAGCAATGAAGGATAAAGTGTTGTGCGTTATCAAGCGTCAGAGGTAAATAGCTATTTGATGAATGATGATCATGATTCATGAGAGATCATGATTCCAGATTCCATTTCTATTCAGTGAGGCATTTTCTCTTTTAAATAGCTACAGAATTGATCATTGATTCATGAGTCTTTGTGTTTTTTCTCCCTCTGTATTCTAACTATGATATAGTTTCTGAACTGATCATGATTCATGAGAGAGCTTGTTCCAGATTCCATTTGTATTCTAGTGACTAATTTTTATGTTCAAAGAGCTATAGAAATGATCATATGTTTCATGAGCCTATGTGTTTTTTTTCTCCCTCAGAGATATTCTAACTATGATATAGTTTTTTTTAGATGGTATTCTAGATGGTCCAGTAGTTTCCTTGGCTTGACAAGAAGCCAAGTCTGTGCCAGCACAGCACCTTGATGTTGTCACACCTTGTAAGGTTTATTCTCTGGCAACAAAACTTTCACGAAACTATTAGAATTAAGACACACCAGCAAGTTACCTTTTGGAGTAACCGTGTTCAGACGAGGTTATTCTAAGATGCTTACAAGGTGCATGCCCAACAGAGCATGTAAAAGAGGCAGAAGACCCATAAAGCGAGAATCATCGGATTCACAGGTAAAACTACTGGAAATATGTCATCAAATGGATTCACGGAACGTTTGCAATACATTTAAATAAACTAAAATGCTGTCGTATGGGTTTAATATAAAGACGGCAGCGTATTAGCGTTTAAAGTTGTTTGTTTAGTCCCACATCGCTTGTTTACATAGAAACCATAATGTTTATATACCGAAAAGTTGAAGATAGAGGTCACGACCTTACTTGAACAGGATCTGTTCTATAGGAAGTACCTCTGTATCCTTGATTTCTAAGGAGACAGGCCCCTTAACCTGGTTGATGATTCATGACCGTGCGATCTGAGTGTGATTAATGGTTACGATTGTCTTCTGACTCTCTGCACTGTAGAGGATCGCTATCCAGACTAGGTCCTGACTCTCTGGAGTGGTCGCACCGCTTGTCTGACAGGCTTCCCTTTCTGTGTTCGGAAGATAGAGGTCACGACCTTACTTGAACAGGATCTGTTCTATAGGAAGTACCTCTGTATCCTTGATTTCTAAGGAGACAGGCCCCTTAACCTGGTTGATGATTCATGACCGTGCGATCTGAGTGTGATTAACGGTTATGATTGTCTTCGGACTCTCTGCACTGTAGAGGATCGCCAACTAGACTTCATGTATATCTTTGGTCAGCTTGCTCTGCCTAACCACATTAGTTCTTGTTTCTTTTTAAGTAACTATTGCCTCTTCTTCAGAAATGGTGGCGTCTGTATACATAATGAAGCAGCACCACACAATATACACATGATTTGATCAGACAAACCCTCAGGCATCGGTTCGTTATCAGAGAGTTTCATGTGATTCTAAGAATCCGTTGTCAGATTTTTCCTTTTGGACATTCGGAAGATAGAGGTCACGACCTTACTTGAACAGGATCTGTTCTATAGGAAGTACCTCTGTATCCTTGATTTCTAAGGAGACAGGCCCCTTAACCTGGTTGATGATTCATGACCGTGCGATCCGGACTCTCTGTACTGTAGAGGATCGCTATCCAGCTAGGTCTGATCTCTCTGGAGTGGTCGCACGCTTGTCTGACAGGCTTCCTTTTTATGTTTCACTCAACCAATGTGTCTGAAGGTAATTGTACGCTCAAGCCAACTAGACTTCATGTATATCTTTGGTCAGCTTGCTCTGCCTAACCACATTAGTTCTTGTTTCTTTTTAAGTAACTATTGCCTCTTCTTCAGAAATGGTGGCGTCTGTATACATAATGAAGCAGCACCACACAATATACACATGATTTGATCAGACAAACCCTCAGGCATCGGTTCATTATCAGAGAGTTTCATGTGATTCTAAGAATCCATTGTCAGATTTTTCCTTTTGGACATTCTGCAGTGCAGGCTCACTTCCTAGGCCAGAAGTAAGCTTTTGTTCAGAACCGTCATTCTAGTTTTATGTTTATTTCTGGATCCAGCGGTGTGAAGAGTATTGTTTTGAGAATTCGGCAAAACAAAAAAAATACGAACTTTGCATGAATTGCCAAAAAAAAACTCAACATACTGGGTAAAAGAAATCTGTATTTTTATTGTCTTTGTTAGTTTATTACAAAACTTTCGATTGACTCACCAATTAAACACACCGTTAACCCAATTAACAGATAATTTAGACGCCCTTAAGTCGACGTTAATTTTGGACGTTAAGTAATACGACGTCGTTTCATCACTTTGTGTGATTAAAGACAAATGAATGAAACGACGTCGTTTTAGGTAAATCAACTATATTAAAACATAGTCCTATTTGAATTTACCATGTGATGTTTTTAATTTGGACTTATTAGATAGGTTGTGACCAAATATAAAGATATATTTTTTTATTGGATCAAAAAACTACCTTACTTATATATTATATTAAAATAAAACAGAATCCATGTAAAGATTTTTCCTTTGATTTACTATGATAATTACAAACAATGAATCCTATATTTATGTTTAACATAACTAATTAATATCTTATTTCATAACGTATATTACATTTCATTTCATTTGAACATTTAACAAGACTTCTTATTTCACTATACAAATTATTTTATTCATTCCATGGTCACAACTTTGGTAATAGTTATTTCATTCATCTATCTATTAAAGAGTACACCAAATCATTAATATTTTAATAATATAGTAGATATACCAAACAAGACGGCATACATTCAGTAACATATCTCATTAAATGTATCATACAATGTCATTTACTATTATATCATTATTGATTATTTCATTGATAATTAAATAGCGACATATTTAAAACAGTAAACAGTAAACAGTAAATGTGTTAATTATCGATAAATGATGGCTATCATTAAAAATGATGGTAGATATATCGATAACGATGTTTCGATAACCATCATTTAAAACAGTAAATGTGTTAAGGATGAAACTATCGTTAGAGATATGTCAACGATGAAACTATCGTTAGGAATATGTCAAAACGTCATTAATAATGATTATGTGAAAAACCACCATCGTCATTAGTGATATGTTTGAAATTGTTATTGTCAAAGATGATATATTTGTTTTTTAAATAATCTTGTAATTTAAAAGAGAATATTATGATCTTTTAATTTTTAATTTTGCGATTTTTTCTCTAATTTTTGTTTGGTTTTCTATTTTTTTTTTAAATCTGTATTTTAGTTTAATCTTTTTGATTTTTGATTTTTTTTTTATTTTTATAATTTTTTTTTAATTTTTTTTTCATTTTTTATTTTAGTTATCTGATATTTTTTTACTTCTTGGACTGGAAACATTGCCAGATCTCAGCTCTGATTATCAGAGAGTAACGTGTGAAGAGAAGAGACTTGGTGAGTCGCTTCTTGAGGCAAAGGAAGCACCAGTCGTTTTCAGTGTCAAAATAGTGCAGAGAGATGGAGAAGAACCGACGATGGGAGGTCTCATGGAAGCAGTAGCTCAGAGTCGTAGTATCGTGGTATGTGGAAATTGTGGTAGAGCTGACATGAGAAGAAGGAATGTTGGCAAATCATCGTTTTTCCTAAATGGTTTACCTAAAGAAATTAGACAAATGGAAGAGGTGGAAGAGGCAGAGGACGAGGAAGATCAAACTCGTCAAGAGCCAATACAGTGCAAGCTCCAGGTGCATTTTTTTGGAAACAAGGATCTTCTGTTCCACAGCTGAGTGCAGAGCAATGTGCGTCCCTAACATCGTTGCTTGAGTGACATAAGCCTTCTCTAATACCTGACAGATTAAACGGTATGGTACAAACTGGTGAAGTTATTATTGACACTGGAGCATCGCATCACATAACATGGGCTGTGTTGCTGCTTAGTGATGTTCGAAGTATCATACCATGTCCAGTAAGCTTCTCAAACGGTAGTCATGTGATAGATATCAAGAGTGGTAGCTTGTGTTTGTCGATGATCTTGACTTTAGCCAATGTTCTTTATGTTCCAAATTTGAATTGTACTTTGTTGTTTGTGGCAAAGTTGCTTAAACAGACTGGTTGTTTAGCCGTATTTACAGATATATTGTGTGTTTTGCAGAACCGTTTTACGAGGATTCTAATTGAAGCCGGTGAAGTCAAAGATGGTGTTTATGTTTATCGGGATGTAACAGTAACGAGAGGTCACATAGTTAAAGCTTTGGAAGATCAGACTGTGTGGCATCTCCGTCTTGGACATCCTGCTTATGAGTATTTTATCTTTTGTTTATGGTGTTAAAGACGTCTCAAATAAGTTTGGAGGATGCGATATTTGTTTTCAGTCTAAGCAAACATAGAGGTGTTTTCTGAAAGTCTTAATAAAAGTTCAGCTTCATTCGATTTGATACATGTAGATCTTTGGGCCCCTATCGAGTACCATCTTCGTGTGGGGCAGTGTATTTTCTCACAATAGTAGATGACTTCTCATGAGCTGTATTAATCCATCTACAACTGGAGAAAGCAAAGTAAAAACAATACTACCGAACTTCATAACACTTGCAAACCATCAATTTTGCAAGACAGTTAAGATTGTGAGAAGCGACAACAGGACTGATTTCATGTGCTTATCAAAGTATTTTTCTGAGGTAGGAATCGTGCATCAGACATCATGTGTAGGGACTACTCAACAAAATGGTCGCGTGGAGAGGAAGCATCGTCACATTCTGAATATTGCGCGCTCAATTTGTTTCAGGCTAACCTTCTTGTTCGTGTTTTTGGAGAGAGCGTTTTAACAGCAGATCAGCTCATTAATAAAACTCTAACGAAGGTGCTTAAAGGGAAAACACCTTATGAATGCTTGTACGGAAAACCTCCTTCTTACGATGACATTAAGACATTTGGGTGTTGTGTTTTGTGCACAAATTCAGAAGAGATGAGGATAAGTTTGGTGTACGCAGTATGAAGTGTGTCTTTGTGGGATATCCTTTTGGAAAAAAAGGATGGAAGGTGTATGATCTAGAAAAGAATGAGTTCTTGGTCTCAAGAGACGTGGTGTTTGATGAGACGACGTATCCATATGAAAAAGAGCAAGTAGAGGTTTCACTTGTAGTGCCTCAAGTAAGCTTTGAGGTTTACGATGAGTCGTACCAACCAGGAGTGATGATAGACCGGGGGAGCAGTGAGCAAGTGTCTGCTGATGCTTCAGAGCAGAATTCAAATAAAAAGGAAGGATGAGTCAAGGAACACAACACTCAACCTACGACTGAAGAACTCTTGTTTCGTGGTCACAGAAAACCAACTCCTTCAGTCAAGCTTCGAGACTACGTTATGTCTAATGCTCAAGTATGCTTCGATAAAGATAACAATGTCACCGATCTGCAATCAGAGTCATCCACGACGGGGTCAGGTAAGAACCACACTATGTATCCTATTACAGGTTATGTGAATGACGTTCAAATTTCTGACCATCATCAAGCTTTTCTTGTGGCTTTTAGTGCCGGTGTGATACTGAAAATTACAGAGAAGCGTTTGGAGATAAGCGATGGAACAAGGCAGTGAAAGGTGAAGTAATTGTGCTTGAACTGAATAGGACATGGGACTTGGTCCATTTGCCCGAGGGGAAGAAAGCTATAGGATGCAAATGGGGATTTACTATCAAATACAATGCAGAAGAAACCATGGAGAGATACACAGCTAGACTGGTATGTTGTGGTAATCATCATGTTGAAGGCGAGGATTATGAAGAGACCTTTGCGCCAGTTGCAAAGATGGACATGGTTCGTGCTCTCATTGGATTTGCTGCAGAAAATAGCTGTAAGGAGCCTTAGAAAAGGAGGTTTATATGAGAATGCCATAAAGGTTTCACTCATATGATCCAACCAAGGTGTGTAAGTTGTGAAAATCTTTGTATGGCTTGAAGCAAGCGTTAAGGTGCTGGTTTGAGAAGTTAATGAAAGCTCTTAAGAGACTTGGGTTTGTGCAGTCCTATTAAGATTACTCATTGTTTACTTTCATCAAAGGGGAGAACACTATACGTGTTTTCATATGTAGATGATCTAATAGTTGCAGAAAATAATCTTGAAATGATAAAGAAGTTCAAGAAGCGATTGAGTGAGACTTTTCACAAGAGAGATCTCTGTAAGTCCAAGTATTTTCTGGGTATAGAGATAGCCAGAGGGCCGCTGAGTATGTTCCTTTGATGAAGGAAATAAGCATTTGATATAGTTGATAATATTGGTATGCTTGGGAGTAAACCTGTAACTACTCTGATGGAGGTTAACCATCAGCTTCTGAGAGATGATAGCCCATTGCTTAAGGATCCAACGAGGTTTCGAAGAATTGTTGGTCGTCTTGTGTACTTGACAATAACACGAACATGCTTGTGTTATTCGGTTCATGCCCTTTCTCAAGTGATGCATCAACCAAGAGAAGCACACTGGGATACAGCTATGAGAGTTACACGATATCTCAAGGTATCTCCAAGTCAAGGTGTGATGTTCAAGTCTAATAGTGACTTACATATACGAGCATAGTATGACTCGGATTGGGCGTCATGTCCATGAACTCGGCGGTCGCTATCAGCATAGATGGTAATGTTGGGGAACTCATCGGTTGCCTGGAAGACAAAGAAGCAGGATACAGTGTCACATTCTTCAGCGGAGGCTGAGTATCGTGCTATGTCAGATGCTTTGAAGGAACTTAAATGGATGAAGAGGTTGCTGGAGGATCTTGGTGTTCGACATGAAGAACCAATGGACTTGTTTTGTGATAGCAAATCAGCTATTTATATTGCAGCAAATCCAATTTTCCATGAGCGTACAAAACTCATAAAATCAAACTATCACAGTGTTAGAGATGTAGTACAAGACAAGCTTATAGCTACGAGGCATGAACGGACGAATGAGAAGCTGGCTGATATATTGACAAAGGCATTGGGGAGCTCTGGATTTTGATACTTGTTGTCCAAGTTTGACGTGTGTGATTTACACGCTCCAACTTGAGGGGGAGTGTTAAGGTTCTAGAACCTATATAAGTTTCTTTGATATTGTAGAGATAAGTATAAGTTGTTAGAGATAAGTCTAAATAGATTTGTATATATATATAACATGAGTTGTATATAGAGACGATGTACGTGAGCCATGTGAATAACAAGTATACTTCAAGTAATTCTCTTGTCTTTCAACAACTTATGATCGAGTTGAGTTTTACTATGGAGGAGGCACAAGCTTATGATTCGGCATATATCAAAAACGATCTGATCAACGCGAGTGACGAGAAAATAATCTTTATCTCAAGAATATGATCAATTACGAAGATTATTGGCATGAGCACTTTGTCAAAGCCGCAAACGTGTTCAACAAGAATCTAGGTGAGGTATTCGATTATGAGTACCTTATCTTCCTGATCGTTACATCCCGATCAGATGCATGTAGTAAAACCGATGGATGCGACTGTGGATGCTGGAGGATCACCGGTCCTGATGAACTTATCAAGAACGAGGATACTAGGAAGTTTCTAGGGTTTAAGAACAATCCTCAAATTCTGCGGCAAGACCAAACCTAGAGAGTACACGAGAAGCTGGGTGATGGAGGAGTATAAACTTCTGAGTAAATGGAACTCGAGGCAAGATCATGTGATATGCAAGATTCAACTTATGTTCCAAACTGATATTAGTTTCTTGTTGGCCAAGCATTCTTTGCATTCATGAGATATACTTCTTGCAACACAATTTATGCCAACTTATGGAATCCGGTTAATTGATCCACAAGTGGAGGCTGTATATTATCTACATAAGTTGATAATTTCTGATGGAAATAAATGGCCAACGGCGTGTACTGCGTGCATCCATCGACCCTTGTGTATCCTCAAGATCAGAAGTTTATGTATTACGGATTCTGCATCTTTGCTAACAGGACATTAGCTTCTGGTATAACAGATGAATGCGACAGTGGTCGCTGGAGAAACATGGACTATTATAAGCTGATTTAGTGGGAGGGTAGTATTAGGGACAAAGGTCCCACATCGGAAGTTGGAAGGGACCCTAAGTAATATATAAGATAAATTAGCCAATCCACTTAACATCAATTGGTTTTAGGTTGGAAACCCATCTAGCTTAACATGGTATCAGAGCCTGATCTAAACAATCCAACCCCAATCCATTATTGATCCAGTCCAAAGTTGGCACATCGATCCTTGCCCAAACATTTCAAGATTGACTCTCAAAGAGCCATTATCTCGAGAGGGCGTACTAGGGACAAAGGTCCCACATCGAAAGTTGGAAGACATCCTAACTAATATATAAGATAGATTAGCCAATCCACTTATCGCTAATTGGTTTGAGGTTGGAAGTCGATCTAGCTTAATAGGTAGGATGATGGGAGTGAAGACGGTTTTTATGTTTTGTGAAAATGAGAAACGAAGATATATGTGTCATGGGGAAGATGTGAAAGTGACTTGGATTATGGAAGAGCATAGTCTTGCCAAAAAGGAGAAGATGGATAAAGTTATTGTGTTATCTAAGGTAAAGTTCTTAACAACCCAAGGTAAATAATGACGTTTACTAAAGGTTCTATGATGCTATGATATCACACCTACTGAGAATCGACTTTAGATTTCTACATTCGCATGTCATGGATTTCTTTCCGTGTATTCTAACTAGTTACTTACTTTTCTAGCTATTCAGTTTTGGCTGGACACTAGAGATTCTGATTGTGTAAAACAAACCGGATATAAGTACTGATATTAGCAGCAATTGCAAACTTCAGAGGCGCAAGCATAGCTTATTCAAGATGGTTCAGTAGTTTGCTCAAGAAGAAGCAAAGTCTGGGTCAGCATCTTGATGGTGTCACTTTCCTTTCTGGTTCTATAGTTGATCCATCAGTTGTTTCTGTCGACCGTCTCATAATAGGTTCCACAACTATCTTCCTTTTAAGGATAGGGATAGGCACAAATCGAATATTCGGGTCTTTGGAAGTATTCGTGATTTGATATGCTTCATTCGAATAATCAATTATCTGACTCGATTCGATCTGTAGCCACCCCGATTTTTCGATGTTCTGGATATCCAATATTTTTTTAGATTTTAACCGAATATCTGATTCGATCTATAAAAAATAAAAATAAATAACTAAATAAGAAATCTAAAAACAATATTAAATAATATTTATTACAAAAATAAAAAATTGTTTACCTTTATAAAATTCTAATAACTAATATAATAATTTTAATAAATAAAATATTGTAAAATTATATAAAATATAATATTTAATTAAGGTATACAATTTATTAAATATATGTATATATATGCATATAACTGACCAAATCAGATATTCGTTCGTAAAAATAATAGTATATTTTTTTTTTGCATTTCTTACGGAAATTGCAATTAGTATTTGCTTTGTTTCTTAAAGTTATGGATATTTGGAGTTTTGATTCGAATCGAAACGAAAAACAAATCAAATAAAAATTTATGGATATTTTGCCCATTCCTACAAGGACGATCACTCATCAGATAAGCACACATGTTTCCTAGTTAGTGGACTGATTCAACCTGTTTATTACATAGATTTAGTTACATTACATCTATCCATCTAAGTTAATAAAATCTAACGTGATGAAAATGGACGGTAAGGATTTGAGGAAAGTTAATGAAAGAGGTGTAGAGTCTATGCTCCACCGTTTTAATAGGTCCACTTCCATCTTGGCACTTTTATTATTTTCCGACAAACCTTTTAATTTGGCATTTTCTATAACTTTTCCTAATTTTCTTATTCTTAGTTTTGAGCCCACCTTGAGGAGTTTTTCAACGTCCTCATTTTCTATAGACTTCTGAGTAAATGGAACTCAAGGCAAGATCATGTGATATGCAAGATTCAACTTATGTTCCAAACTGATATTAGTTTCTTGTTGGCCAAGCATTCTTTGCATTCATGAGATATACTTCTTGCAACACAATTTATGCCAACTTATGGAATCCGGTTAATTGATCCACAAGTGGAGGCTGTATATTATCTACATAAGTTGATAATTTCTGATGGAAATAAATGGCCAACGACGTGTACTGCGTGCATCCATCGACCCTTGTGTATCCTCAAGATCAGAAGTTTATGTATTACGGATTCTGCATCTTTGCTAACAGGACATTAGCTTCTGGTATAACAGATGAATGCGACAGTGGTCGCTGGAGAAACATGGACTATTATAAGATGATATAGTGGAAGGGTAGTATTAGGAACAAATGTCCCACATCGGAAGTCGGAAGGAATCCTAAGTAATATATAAGATAGATTAGCCAACCCACTTATCACCAATTGGTTTTAGGTTAAAAACGCATATAGCTTAACATGGTATCAAAGCCCGATATAAACAAGCCAACCCCAATCCATATTGATCCAGTCCAAAGTCGGTCGATCGATCCTTGCCCAAACATTCTGAGATTGACGCTCAAAGAGTCATCATCTCGAGGGGGCGTATTAGGGACAAAAACCCACTTGAAAGTTGGAAGAGATCCTAAGTAATATATAAGATAGATTAGTCAATCTACTTATCATCAATTGGTTTTAAGTTGGAAGCCGATCTAGCTTAACATGTAGGATTATGAAAGTGAAGACGGTCTTTATGTTTTGTCAAAAGGAGACACGAAGATATATGTGTCATGGGGAAGATGTGAAAGTGACTTGGGTTATGGAAGAGCATAGTCTTGCCAAAGAGGAGAAGATGGATAAAATTATTTGTGTTATCTAAGGTAAAGTTCTCAACAACCCAAGGTAAATAGTGACGTTTATTAAAGGTTCTATGATGATATGATATCACACCTACAGAGAATTCACTTTAGATTTCTACATTGACATGTCAAAGAATTCTTTTCGTGTATTCTAACTAGTTACTTACTTTTCTAGCTATTCAGTTTTGGCTAGACACTAAAGATTCAGTCTGTGTAAGACAAATCGGATATAAGTAGTGATATTAGCAGCAATTGCAAACTTCAGAGGCGCAAACATAGCTTATTCAAGATGGTTCAATAGTTTACTCAAGAAGAACCAAAGTCTGGGTCAGCATCTTGATGATGTCACTTTCCTTTGTGGTTCTATAGTTGTTCCATCAGTAGTCTCTGTTTACGGTCTCGTAATAGGTTCCACAACTTTCTTCCATTTAAGGACAGGGGTAGGCACAAATCAAATATCCGGGTCTTTGGAAGTGTTCTGGATATCTGATTTTTTTAAGGTTTTAACCGGATATCTGACTAGATCTGTAAAAACCAATAAATAAATAAATAAAATCTAAAAATAATAATAAATAATAATATTAATTACAAAAATAAAATAAAAATATTTACCTTTTTAAAATTCTAATAACTAATATAATACTTTTCATAAATAACATATTGTAAATTATATAAAATATAATTTTTATATAAGGTATATAAGTTATTAAATATATATATATATGCATATAACGGATCAGATCAGTATTCGTTCGCAAAAAAATAATAGTATATTTGATTTGTTTTGTTCCTTACGGATATTCAATTAGTATTTGCTTTGTTTTTTAAAGTTACGGATATTCGGAGTTTTGGTTCGAAACCAAACGAATAACAAATCAAATAAAAATTTATAGATATTTTGCCAAGGATGATCACTCACCAGATAAGCACGCTTGTTTCTTAGTTATTGGACTGATTCAACCTATTTATCACATAGATTTAGTTACATTACAACCATCGATCTACGATAATTAAATCTAACGTTGAAAATAGACGGTAAAGATTTGAGGAAAGTGGATGAAAGAGTGTAGGGTCTATGCTCCACCGGTTTGATAGGTCCACTTTCATCTTGGCACTTTTTATTATTTTCCGACAAACCCTTTAATTTGGCATTTTCTATAATTTCTCCTAATTTTCTTATTCTTAGTTTTGAGGTCAACTTTCACATTGGAATATCCTATTTTATAGATCTTAAGCATCGTTATACAGCTACCGCATAAGTATCTAGTATTTGTACAATTTAACTCGTGTATATTTATTAGGGGTGTTCAGTGTAGTAAAATCAAATCAATTAAAACCAAACCAAACCAGAATAGAAAAAGTGATTCGGATTTGGTAATATAGAATAAACCAAATGAATTTTATTTTTAAAGAAACCGCAGTATATGAATATGATTCAGTATATATAGTAATCCAACCGAATAAACTGAAGAAACCATTTAATTAAAATATATTAGCTTTATTATATATTAATTATATAATAAAATTAATAATTTATTTTATTAATATGATATTAATAAGTAAAATATTAATTTCAATAATTTGCTATTTTGTTTTAAGTTAACAGGTTATTTTTTTTAATGTTGAAAAATTGTTTTTCTCATTTCTATCAAATTAAATAAAACAAAATTTTAAAATAAATCAACTCAAATTTAAACATAACCGTTAAGACAACGCGTGTAACAATCAACAATTGTACTACATTATTTAATACATGAAAGAAAGAAAGAACATTCTCTCCCCAAAAAGAAAAAAGAAAAAACTGGTTTGACCGGTTTTGGAAAATTGATCATAACTTCAATTTCATTCTGTCTATTTTCCTCATTCTGGGCTTGTTGGAAAGATAAGAATTCCATCTTGAATCCTATCATTTTCTTTGTCTCGGGACACTCATTCTATGGGCTTGAATGTAAATCTAAGAGCTGATACTCGCAGCTGTACGGGCTGGAGAACCTCCGATTTGTAAAATTTATATCTCTCTGGCCATGATATATTTTAAGATGATTCCAATTGGTCTTGCAACCTAATGGAGTCTAGAATCCTTTAAAATTGGTTTCATGGTGAAAACCCTCCTTATTTGTAATAGATGGTTGATTTACTGAGCATATGTTATGGATAGTTCTCTGACTGGTTGAGTAATGGGCATGGTCGACCTCCGGCTCAGAAATGGACTTCATGACCACATCACTAACAAGACAGTAGCTTCTGGTATAAAAGATGAATTCTACAGAAGTTTCTGGAGAAACATGGACTATTATAAGCTGATCTAGTGGGAGGGTATTATTAGGGACAAAGGTCGGACATCGAAAGTTAGAAGGGATCCTAAGTAATATATAAGATAGTTAGGCAATCCACTTATCACCAATTAGTTTTAGGTTGGAAACCCATCTAGCTTAACATTGTATCAGAGCCCGATCCAAACAATCCAACCCAATCCATTATCGATCCAGTCCAAAGCCGACCCATTGATCCTTGCCCAACAATTCTGAGATTGACGCTCAAAGAGCCATCATCTCGAGAGAGCGTATTAGGGATAAACTTTCCACATCGGAAGTTGGAAGAATCCTAAGTAATATATAAGATAGATTATCCAATCCACTTATCGCCAATTGGTTTGAGGTTGGAAGCCGATCTAGCTTAACATGTAGGATGATGGGAGTGAAGACGGTTTTTATGTTTTGTGAAAAGGAGAAACGAAGATATATGTGTCATGGGGAAAATGTGAAAGTGACTTGGATTATGGAAGAGCATAGGTTTGCCAAAAAGGAGAAGATGGATAAACCGTGAGTGACCCTTAGAGAGAGAGAGAGGTGAGTTTAGAGAGAGAAACCAAGTTTTTAGAAAGTTTTTGGTTTCTTTAGTTTAGCGTTTTTAGGAGTCTTTCTGGAGGTGTTTTAGGTAGTCTTTTAGGCGTAAAACCAGGTGGGTTCCTTGATACCTTGTCTTGTATTTATGTATGCAGGTATGGAGGTTAAGACCGAGGGTCTTAAGTGAGGACCCGGGGCATATTCTAATCGTTTTTTGTGCAGGGCCCCGGATGAGTGTTTGCCGAATGCATGCACGTTTGATTTTCTAATGTAAAGTTCTCAACAACCCAAGGTAGATAATGACGTTTACTAAAGGTTCTATGATAATATGATATCACACCTACTGAGAATCGACTTTAGATTTCTACATTCACATGTAAGAGATTTCTTTCCGTGTATTCTAACTAGTTACTTACTTTTCTAGCTATTCAGTTTTGGTTAGACACTAAAGACTATGTTTGTGTAACACAAATCGAATATGAGTAGTGATATTAGCAGCAATTGCAAACTTTAGAGGCGCAAACATAGCTTATTCAAGTTGGTTCAGTAGTTTGCTCAAGAAGAAACAAAGTCTGGGTCAGCATCTTGATGATGTCACTTTCCTTTGTGGTTCTATAGTTGATCAATCAGTAGTCTCTACTTATCGTAATAGGTTCTTCCATTTAAGGATAAGGGTAGACATGAATCAAATATCCAGGTCTCTGGAAGTATTCGTGATTTGATCCGCTTCATTCGAATAATGAATCACCTGACTCGATTCGATATGTAGCCACCCGAATATTCGGTGTTCTGGATATCCGATATTTTATTTTAGATTTTAACCGGATATATGATTCGATCTTAGTTTTGAGGTCAACTTTCACATTGGAATATCCTATTTTATAGATCTTAAGCATTGTTATACAGCTATCGCATAAGTATCCAATATTGTACAATTTAACTCGTGTATATTTATTAGGGGTGTGCAATCTAGTAAAACCAAATCAATTAAAACCAAACCGAAATAGAAAAAGTGGTTTGAATTTAGTAATATCGAAAAAACCCAATAAATGTTATCTTTAAAAAACCGCAGTATATGAATATGGTTCAATATATATAGCAAATTAATTAAATATATTAGCATTCTTATATATATTATAATAAAATTAGTACTATATTTATAATATATTTTATTAATAAGTGAAACATTGATTTCAGTAAATTTTCATTTTGTTTTAAATTAACAGTTTATTTTTTATTAAGTTGAAAAATTGTTTTTCTCATTTTTATCAAATTAAATAAAACATAATTTAAAAAAAAGAAATCAACTCAAACTTAAATATAACCGTCCGTTAAGAAAACGCGTGTGCTACACATTATTTAATACATGAACGAAAGAACATTCTTGCCCCGAAAAAAAAAAAGTCTTTGGAGAACCCAACCCAATCGACTCTTCCAATCGAACGTTGAAGAAAACGAAAAATTCATTTACACTGTAAGTGTTTCGATCTCTGTAGATCACTAATTTCTTTGAGGATTTCTAAACTTCGATCGCAGTTTTGTATTAGGGTTTCCAAGTGTTTGTTTTAGGGTTTCGTTCTCTTTAGATTCCGTCCCGATTGGTTTGGGTTTCTCGCTCGTCGTCTAGGTCTTGTTCCTTTGTAGTTCAATTGATTGTCTTGTTTCATACAGATTGGATATAACCTGTTTGGTTTTTGCTACTAAACTCTGTAAGAATCGATAGAAAAAAACATGTTTTACTCTTTAATTAGCCTTCTGTTTTCTCCTCAATGTACGAATGTTGATTAACCTTTCAAATCCTTGTTCCTGTATTATATCTCACAAGTCCTGTCGTTTAGTTAGTAGTGTCTGAACAATGTTAAAGTTTTTGCTATCATTTGTCTAATCAGTTCTTATTCTTTGTAGTTTTATTTTAGGGTTCATAAATCGAGGTTATGGTGTATCACCACGAGAAGAAACAGTGTGACGAGAGAGATGCAAGAGCTGGAAGGCAACATCAAGTGCTGAAGCAAGAGCTGATACAACAACGTACATGGGTTTTATAGCAGAATGTTTTTGCAGTGACTCCTTGTGAAACCTGTCATTAAGGTAAATTCTCTTTCTATGTACATGAGATTCTTTCTTTATTTAAACACCATTGTCTTGGGATTTTGACATGAGCAAACTGGTTTTGTTTTTTGAATTTGACAACAAGAAGATTTCGAAGCCTTTTGTTTAATTGTTTTGTCAAACCCAAGAGATTATAATGCTAGACAAACTTCTATTGTTTTTGTTTTGATGTTTTCGTTTTCCACTTCAAACCCAAAAAGATCTTTGACAGACACTAATCTAATAGTGTTCTGTCAGATTCTTAGTTTGGGTACATTGTCCCTTTGCTGCCCCTAAAAGACCCACGGCTTAAAAGTCTTTAAGACAAGAGACTTACTGACCCACGGCTTGAGAAATCTGTTTTTGATGATTATTTGGATGGAATGGGTTAAGAGAGTCTTTAAGACAAAAGACTAAAATCAAAAACAGATCCTTATTATACGTACCCACGGCTTGAGAGAATCTGCTTTTGATTATTTTGATGGAATGGAGTATAACGATCAAGGGTTCAAAAAAGTCTTTAAGACAAAAGACTTAAATCAAAAGCAGATCCTTATTTAACTGACCCGTGGCTTGAGAAAATCTGTTTTTGAATGGAATGGAGTATAAGGATCAAGGGTTTAAGAAAGTCTTTAAGACAAAAGACTTGAGAAATCAAAAACAGTTACCCACGGCTTACATATAATGTCTTTAGACAAAGACATATAAGGTAAATGACCCACAGCTTACAAAAGTCTTTAGACAAAGATGTATAAGACATGTCTTTAGACAAAGATGTATATGGCATGTCACTTGAAATACCCACGGCTTACTAAAGTCCCACGTCTTAAGAAAAAGACTTACAAAAGTAAGAGTATTAAGACAAAGACATAAGACAGGTCAGTTTAAAGTCCCACGGCTTAAAGTCCCACGGCTTAATAGACTTACAAAAGTATTAAGACATAAGACATGCTTCACTAGTTCACTACCCACGGCTTACTTTAATGACAGGTTGGTTAAAAGAATTACGGATGGGATATGAATGGGAACCGAGAACCATACATATTGGGGAGCTTAAAGAAGTGGTAAGACAAAAGAGAGATCAAAAGTCTTGGTGGATGGTAAAAAAGAACTAATCACAGCTTACAAAAATAAGACAATAGGTGTATGTTAAAAGACCCATCGGTTAAGAGAATCTGTTTTTGATTACTTGGATAAGTCTATAAGACAAAAGACTAGAAAATAAAAACAGATTCGGTTTCATCACTACCCACGGGATTGGGGTGGGAACCAAACAGCTTGAAGAAGTCGTGAGACAAAGACTCCATGTTTGGTAGTGCATCGATAAGGAAGGATGTTAGTGGGGGAAGGCAACAAAAAACGTTATTACCCACGGCTTTCTAAAATCTGTTTTTGGTTATATGAATGGATGGAGTGTAACGACCAATATGGTTTTAAGAAAGTCTTAAGACAGAGAGACAACAAACTGAAAACAAAGCTCTTAGCTACACATACTAACCACAACTTACAAAGGTCTTTAAAAAGAGACAATGTGTCGGTTATAGACAAAGATGTATATGGCATGTCAGTTGAAAGACCCATGGCTTACAAGTCTTTAGACAAAGACATATAAAGGTATGTTAGCTAAAAGACCCACGGCTTACAAGTCATTAGACAAAGACTTATAAAGACATGTTAGTTAAAAGACTCATGGCTTAATAGTCTTGACTACCCACGGCTTCAGAAATTCTGTTTTTGATGATTTGGATGGACTGGCAGTTTAACGAAGGATAAAGAGAAGTCTTAGACAAAAGACTACATATTAAAAAACAGATTTACTACCCACGGCTTACAAAATTCTCAAGACAAAGACTTACAAAAGTATTAAGACATAAGACATACTTTACTAGTTCACTACCCATGGCTACTAAAGCTTACAAAGGCTTACAAAAGTATTAAGACATAAGACATGCTCCACTAGTTCACTACCCACGGCTTACTTTAATAACAGGTTGGTTAAAAGAATTACGGATGGGATATGAATGGGAACCGAGAACCATACATATTGGGGAACTTAAAGAAGTCGTAAGACAAAAGAGAGATCAAAAGTCTTGGTGGATGGTAAAAAAAAACTAATCACAGCTTACAAAAATAAGACAATAGGTCGGTTATAGATTTGCTGTTTAACCACAGCTTAAAAGTCTAACGACAAGAGACTTCTACCCACGGCTTGAGAAATCTGTTTTTGATGATTATTCGGATGGAATAGAGTGTAACGAGCAAGGTAAGTCTTTAAGACAAAAGACTACATATCAAAAACAGATCTTTATCTCACTACCCACGGCTTAGATATATGTATTTAGACAAAGACATACAAGACATGTCACAGTTCAAAGATCCACGGTTTACAAGAGTCTTAAGACAAAAGACTTACAAAAGTATTAAAAGACAAAGACATAAGACATGTATGTTAAAAGACCCATCAGTTAAGAGAATCTGTTTTTGGTTATTTGGATAAGTCTTTTAAGACAGAAGACTAGAAAATAAAAACAGATTCGGTTTCATCAGTACCCACGACTTACAAAAGTATTAAGACAAGGACTTAGAAAAGTCTATGGACAAAGACATATAAGACATGTCAGCTGAAGTTAAAAGACCCCAAGGCTTACAAAAGTCCTAAGGCTTACCCCACGGCTTAGGAGTTAAAAGACCCCAAGGCTTACAAAAATCCTAAGACAAAGACATATAAGACAAGTCACAATTCAAAGACCCAACGGTTTAGAGAAGTCATAAATCTCAGACCCAATGGATGGAGTGTAACGACCAATATGGTTTTAAGAAAGTCTTAAAGACAGAGAGACAACAAACTGAAAACAAAACTCTTAGTTACATACACTTACCACAACTTAGATAAAGACAATGTGAGCAGAGAACCATTTGGATGGGAATAACACGACCAAACGGTTTAAATAAGTCTGGAGCGAGAACAAATTAAGTTTTCAAATATCCACTCATAGCTTAGAATAGTCTTAAGACAAAAAACGTAGACTAATCAAAGACATGATCCTTACTATATAGCGACAGAGAGACTGTCAAATTTGAAAAACTGATTCAAGATCTAGGCACTTGAATGAGGCATAAGACTACATGTAAGTAAAGACTAATTAATTTTTTTATTTTTCTGCAGGTTTGTACTTCATGAGGTGTTCAAATTGTTAGATTTTTAGGAGATTTCAAGTGTAGCAGACTTATGTGACAGGTACGTCTCTTTGTAATTGAGTGTCAAGTAGATATATATATCTATCTATATATATGAAGGCATGTGAGACTACTGTAGTTTATGGTAATAGTTTATACAGACTGCGAAACTACTTGTTTTAGTTATCCATTAACCTTATGATCACGTTCCTCTAATTTATAATTTCATTTTTGGTTGTTGTATGTGTGACACCCATCTGGGTCAGACTCATATTCATGAAGAAGCTCCTGGAATGAAGTTTTACGAACTGATTATAAAAAGGTAACAATCTGATAAACAAAGTACAAATATGTTTTTGTTGCTCAGAAACGGTATACAAAGAGAAAAAACATGAGACACACTCTCTCATGTGACCACTCTCTAATTTACTCGATAACTATCTCAATACAACCTTTTACTATTTATACTAGAGAAGATTATGCCACATAAGTGACTCACTTCTCTTTTGATTGGGCCTTGCTGCGTTTGTATGTAGAGAATAGGATCATGGCATGTATCATTTCCCGTCCCATTAAAACCGAACATGTCCTCAAGGTCGAACTCCTGAAACTGCCATGCGATCTCTCTCTCCCATTTCCCTGAGAAGTCCCCTTGATCAACACTGAAGATTCATGAACTCGAGGTCCTCTAATAGCGTCTCGCTCTGCTACTAAAAACCTTTTCCCCTGAAAAGTATCATCCAACTCTACCTCTCCTGGTTCATCTGAGAAGTTGATCTCCTTGAACTAGAGCCCATCTCCATTCACCACAATAAATTTCATTTTGATACAGCTCAGGTGACCTTGGAGAATGGAATCTCTCAGGAGTGAAGTAGAGAGTCTTGCCTACTTTCTTCCCTACAGATACATCTTCTCCATATAAGATGTTTGTTATCTCAGTAGCTCACACCGCTGCTTTAGCTTCTGACTCGTCTGGTCATATGATCCACTATATATGTCACAATTGTCTGTCTAGTTCATGTCTATGGTACCTGCTGCCTTAAAACTTTTCTTCAAACTAACCAACTTGTTGATGAAGTTAGAGCTCACAACACTCCATTTTCCTGCACTCCTTGATTCAGTAAACCGCTCTGGTGGTCTTTGTGAGTGCAACACTTCATGAGTAGAATGACGCAAATACTTTCATTCTGCTTTGCAGCTGCATAGCCAAGCTTACCTCTGTTGTCCAGCCTGTTCTATGCTTCCCTACCCCCGAAATATTTCACTCTCAGCTCTATGTTCCTTGTTGCCATCTCATCTTGGCTCCAGTTTCCAGTGAACCCAAGTAGCAAGGCACTGAATATCTCTTCTGTCTTTTCTGCTGGACATGTGTTCTTTTTTGGAGTTATTGCAACCTCTGAATCCTGGCTATCATCAGCTCCTAAACGTGAATCACATCTCTTGTTCAAGTTCCCAGAAGCTTCCACCAGTTAGAACCACGGTTCCTGATCATTTGTCTCCTTCTAGCAACTTTTGGCAGCATTAACTCAAACAAACAAGACATCTTGTTCTTCCCCTCTGTTGTACCATTCTTTTTCACTGCTCTTTTAATTCTTACTAAGCAGGAAATCACTCCTCAGCTGCAGCCATTCACGAATGGCACTCTGAACTCCCTGCTCTTCCTCACTCCATGCCTTCAAGATATCTATGAGCTGCTTGTCCTCAAAACTGTGCTTGAGTTTGAGCTTACGCCTCATCTGTTGAATTTAGTAACTTAAACCAAAACTTAATAAGAATTTGCTCTCTTATTAATCTTAAGGAAAATCCTCTCAAAACCTTAAGCACTCAAAACCCAATATATATTATGCAACATCCTTGCATCTCTATAGATATGAAACTAAAACATAATTTAAGTAAATATCATTAGTCTTTCGATAATTAGATATCTTCCTAATATATCTAGGACTTATCTATTTCCTAAATCCATATCTCGGCAGGAAATAGATAACTTGATTCTCAAGCTACTTCAAGCTTATCCCAACATTCTCCCCCTTAAGCTTGAAGGTGGTTCCAACATCTTCCACTCCTATGAGCTCTCTCATTTCCTTGAATTTCAATCTTCCCAATGCCTTAGTTAGTATATCTGCTCTTTGTTCGCTTCCCGCTACATGATGAACTTCAATCTGCTCATTGTCGACGCATTCACGAATGAAGTGATAGCGACGATGGATATGTTTACTACGGCCGTGGAACACAGGATTCTTAGTCAGTGCAATTGCTGATTTATTATCGATCATGATCAGCACCTTCTGAGCTTGTGCACCCGTGATCTCCCCCAGAAGCTCTTGGAGCCAAATGGCTTGTTTAGCTGCATCAGTTGCTGCCATGAACTCGGCTTCACACGATGATAATGCGACTGTTTCTTGGTTATGTGAGCTCCATGAAATAGGACTGTTTGCATAATAAAACACATGACCACTTGTACTTCTTCCATCATCCTCATCGACATTATGAGAACTATCACTATATCCCACAATCCGTGTAACATTTGTTCTTCGATAAGAGATTCCATATGAAACTGTCCCGCGCAAGTAACGTAGAGCTGACTTCAAAGCTTCTGCATGCGACGTCTTTGGCATTTGCATGTATCTGCTAAGGACCCCAATACAAAAAGAAAGATCTGGTCGCGTGTGCAATAGATACCTGAGACAGCCGATCATCCGTCTATGCTCTGTTTCTTCCGTGTTCTGTTCGTTGTTTGCTTTAGACAGCTTCAGACTCTGGTCCATCGGGACATTTGCGGTGTTGCAGCCTTCCATTCCTGCTTCGGATAAAATCTTTAGTGCATACCTCTCTTGACATAACGTAATCCCTTCCGTATGTTGTGAAACCTCAATACCAAGGTAATAGGTGAGTTTTCCAAGGTCACTCATCTCAAAATTCTCAGCCATTCCTTTTTGAAATCATTTATATGATCAATACTCGTGCCTGTGATCAGGAGATCGTCTACGCACACTGCTACTAAGAGTAAGTCTTCCTTGTTCGTTCTGCGATATAAAGCCGGCTCCTTTGAACACTTGACGAAACCCAAGCTTCCTAGGACTTTGTTGAGCTTTTCATTCCAAGCTCGAGGTGCTTGAAGTAAACCATAAAGTGCCTTTTTTAACTTGTAAACTTTGTTCTCTTGACCTCTGATCACATATCCTTCAGGTTGACATACGAATACCTCTTCCTTTAGATCACCATGTAAGAAAGCAGTTTTGACGTCTAAATGATGTATTTGCCAACCTTTTGATGCAGCCAATGCTACCAAGAACCGTACAGTCTCTATACGTGCTACGGGGGCAAAGACCTCATCAAAATCAATACCATGTCTTTGTATATATCCCTTTGCAACTAGTCTTGCCTTGAATTTGTTTATACTCCCATCAGAGTTTCTCTTGATCTTGAACACCCACTTCAAACCTATTGCTTTTGCTCCAATAGGAAGCTCTACCAACTCCCAAGTTTTGTTTTTAACTATAGATGCTATCTCGTCGTCACATGCATCACACCAAACCTTCTTCTCCTTCGCTTCTTCATAGTTCCAAGGCTCGTCATTCATGCTTAATAGGAAGCGATCACCATCGAGTTCGGCTAAGAGAATGTAATCATCTAAATAAGCTGGTCTCTTTCTTTCTCTAGTCGATCTTCTTAGCGTTTCATCATAATCTTCTTCATCCTCAAATACCTCTTCTTCTTGTTCAAGACTTGGGATTTTCGTTTCTGTTTCTTGTTCGTATATCCATGTTTCGTGAGCATTAGCAGCTGTAATCCTTTTGTTTGTATCTTTGTTACCTCCACCACTTTCTTCAGTATTGATTCCTCTGTTTCCAAAAACTCCCATGATAACGTCAAACGTTCCTCCACTCTCTTCTCTGTTGTTTTTCCAATTCCAAGCCTTTTCTTCATCAAAAATAACATCTCTGCTTACGATTACCTTCCGAGTTGTGGGGTCGTATAGTCTGTATGCCTTTGATCCTGGTTCAGTTCCCAAATGTACCAGCATACGAGATCTATTTTCAAGCTTCTTTAAGTGTGGTGAGTCGACTTTAGCATAACATACACATCCAAAGATACGAACATGTTTCACATTGGGCTTCCTCTGCATGTATGCTTCGTATGGAGTTTTATGCAATAGGACTCTTGTTGCAACTCGATTAATGATGTAAGTGGAATGTCTTACAGCCTAGATCTCCCATTGTTTCTGATTCGATGCCGTACTTATGACTAGATCTCCCATTGTTTGTTCCTAATTCCGATTTGCTTCTCAGATCATAAAACCCTGGATGCTCTGATAGCAAGTGTTGAATTTAGTAACTTAAACCAAAACTTAATAAGAATTTGCTCTCTTATTAATCTTAAGGAAAATTCTCTCAAAACCTTAAGCACTCAAAACCCAATATATATTATGCAACATCCTTGCATCTCTATAGATATGAAACTAAAACATAATTTAAGTAAATATCATTAGTCTTTCGATAATTAGATATCTTCCTAATATATCTAGGACTTATCTATTTCCTAAATCCATATCTCGGCAGGAAATAGATAACTTGATTCTCAAGCTACTTCAAGCTTATCCCAACATCATCCACTTTGCAACCTTCTTCAGCCGCCTTAGCAGCTTCCCAACTTCTAGATCATGCTTGATTTTTATCATTTTATACTCCATTTCTGTATTTCTCAAACTCACCCTACAATCACCAAACCTTGCCAGTCATAATACGTTTTATAATCTGTCTCATGTAACTGACCTTATGCTTCTTCCAGTTCGACAAGACCTTCTCCTTTATTGATGTAACAGGTGTGAGTAGCCTACCATAAAACTAGCGTCGATCTCTAATCTTTGCCTTCTTCCTCGTCTTGGCTTCGAACCACATCGACATGCCCTCTTGCTCGAGTCTTTCTCTCTGCCTCTTCTGCTTGAATGTAAGCTGTCCATTTTTCCAGCTGTTTCAAAGATGTCCCTATCTCTCCGTATCCAATGAGCAATCTCTTGCTTAACTGTTCAGAATTCTTTAACCAATTAACCGAAAATATAGCCTTAGACTCTTGACCGAATTTTTCTTTGCTTCTATTTCAACCTTATGTGGATTCTCTTTCAATCTCTCTTTGCTCTTACTGGTTGCCTCTCTCTTTCTCTCTAATTTTGGATTCTTGTAGAATGAGCGTTAGGAGGCAAAAAATTAGGTTTAGGAAGCATATATAGTGACTTTCTAAAACCCTCACACTAAGGGGTTTCGTCAATACTAAGAGCTTAATAACAAATTGTCTTTTCAGCCCAAAAATGCACAAAACACAGATTATTGTATCAAACCCTAATCGTATAGAACACAAATTGATCACACGATTTTGTATAAGAAACACAACTTCTTATTGCTTTAGAAAACTAACTCAAAAACTAAAGCTCTCAATCACAAACTCGTAAATTATGCAACACACTTTGCATCTCCTTATATAACACAATAATTATCTTAAACTCATTAGGAATAATTAAAACAATAATCCTTATCTCAATAAGAATAGATAACTTAAGTCCTAAGCTATTTCAAGCTTATCTCAACAATCTCCCTCTTAAGCTTGAAATCCTTTGTTTCCAAATCTTCCATGCTAATGAAGCTTCTCATTTCTCGAAATTTAATTCTTCCTAAAGCCTTGGTTAGGATATCCGCCTTTTGCTTGTCTCCCGAGACATGTTCAACTTCGATTAATCCTCTCTCCACACATTCTCTTATGAAGTGATATCTAGAATTTATATGCTTACTTCTTCCATGAAAGATCGGGTTCTTAGTAAGTGCAATCGCGGACTGATTGTCGATACGTATTGTCACTTTCACGCTTGGCTGTCCCATAACCTCGCTCAACAAATCTTGCAACCATAACGCTTGTCTTGCAGCTTCATTCCTGCCATAAACTCTGCTTCACAAGAAGAATAACGCAACAACATCTTGTTTTGTGAGCACCATGTTATTAGACTTTCTCCAAGATAAAATATATGGCCTGTCGTACTCTTCCCGTCATCCAAATCGGCATTAAAACTGCTATCGCTGTATTCAATTAGGCGTGGTACTTTGACTTTCACACGACTGAAACTTAATCCATGGCCTTTAGATCCCTGTAAGTACCGCAATACTTGCTTCATTGATGCACCATGAGACTCTTTCGGAGAATGCATATATCGTGACAACACCCCGACAATATAAGCTAGATCTGGTCTCATATGCAATAAATATCTCAAGCAACCTACATTCTTCCGATACTCGGTTGCATCGATATCACGTTCTTTTTCAGCTTTTGACAGTTTCACTCCGGCCTCCATGGGTATGTGTACCGGATTACATGTATTCATCCCTGAATCCTCTAAGATCTTGCTCGCATATCTTCTTTGACACAAAGTAATTCCATCGGTATGTTGGGTTACTTTAATCCCTAAGTAGTAACTGAGTTTTCCCAAATCGGTCATCTCAAAAGTTGAGGCCATCATTGCTTTGAACTCGCCGATGACTTCTTGGTTTGTTCCTGTAACAAACAGATCGTCCACATATACGGCGACGATAATGAGATGATCCTTTACATACTTTCGATTTACTGATGGTTCTTTTGTGCACTTATTGAATCCCATATCAATAAGTATCTTGTTAAGCTTCATGTTCCAAGCTCTTGGTGCTTGACGCAGTCCATACAATGCTTTGTTAAGTTTATAAACTTTACTCTCATGTCCCTTCTTCTCAAATCCTTGTGGTTAGCCCTAGGCATTCGGGTACCGGATCGGATTCGGATCGGGTAATTCGGATTTCGGATATTTCGGTTATAGCAAAAATGGTACCGTTCGGGTATTCTAAAAAATTGGATCGGATACGGTTCGGTTCCTCACGGATCCGGTTCGGATCGGTTATATCCAAAATAACCGAAATTATATCGAATTCGGTTCGGTTCTACATGTACTAACTCAATGTATATCCGGTATACCCGAACTTACCCGAAAAAATAATTTTTAGAACAAAAACAACAACTATAATTGGACAAAAGTAAGACCAAATCCAACAAAACCATAAACAACATAGCATAACAAAACACAAACAACATAAGAAAGTTAAACAAGCCAAAACAAGCATAAAATTCGTAACTGAAAATGTAAAACAAGCCAAGACAACATAAGAAAGTTCAAAACAAAGAAAAAAAACAGAAACAACATGACAAGGGTTCGGACCAACTTATTCATTCCCTTCTATCTTCATGTTCTTAATGCATCAAAGCTGCTTCAGAGACTTCTAATCCATATTGAATGGAGTTTCGAACTCTGATATATAAGAAAGTTGTATTACTAATATGAAACATAATCTTATAACTAGAATTTATAAGGCAAGTAAAAGCTGTGTACCTTTTTCCAGCTAATCATGTAACTCATATTCAGCAAGCATTTGGGCATTGGTCACAACATATCTTTCACTTAGCTTAATGTCAGCCTTCATCCACTGCTCTGTGCACATCAAGAACTCGATCATATAATGTGTTAAGCAACTCCTGGATGGATCTATAATCCGACCACTTGTGCCGAAAGGACTTTCAAATGCAACAGAAGAAACTTGCATTGCAAGTACATCTTTGGCCATTTCTGCTAGGATAGGGTACTTGGAACTGTTGAGCCTCCACCAAGACAACACATTCCAATAAGGGTCTTCGGATTCTCTACCTTCTCCTTCAAATACAACTCCAACTCATCCCTTGCTTCTTCAACTCCAATTTCAGCAACTAGCTCTGTGTAAGCGAATTCCATCCTTTCATAACCTAAATCATCATCAGCTAGATCTAATCCCTCAGTCGAATCACCTAAGCCTTGATCTTGTACAGTAGATGATGATGCTTGAGTAGACTGAGATGATGGCTCTGTAGACTGTCTTCTATAACGAGTATTGTATTCCTTAAACATATCCATCATAACATCATGAACTGACTGATACATACCCTTAGCCTCAAGTGTTTCTTTTCCATAGATTTTCTCAAAGCACATCTTAGCAAATTGCATTTTCTTACTCGAATCAAAGACATAAGAAACAATCAGAAACTTGTTTATATTCTTCATTCCCTCCCAATTCTTTTCAAACTTAGCTCTCATGTCTTCAGCTTTCCTCTTCAACTCTCTATCTAAACTATCGCTTAATCTTACCAGATTCCTCTCAATGGTTACTATCTCACCATAACACTTATGAGAGCAAACAGAAGTGGAACCAGAGACAACCAAAGTAGAATTATAGAAAATGATCAGAAACTTCACTAACCTCTCCACAGCATGCCAATCAATGGTAGAAGGAGGTCCTATCCTTTTGTTCCCATTGTCAACCTCGTTGAAGTAATCATTGTAGAGCATGTCTTCTTGTTCCATTTTATCGAATTCAAACTAACTTAATAGCCCTTTGCAGCATGAGATAAGTTGAATTCCACCTTGTTTTGATGTCCAAAGGTAGACTGCCTCTTGTCATTCTCCCGACTCAACCCTAAACTCAAACGACTTCTGTCTTGGAGTAGAAGACCTTACATACTGCACTGCATTTCTGATCGCTTCCACATTGTCACTTATCTCTAGCATACGATCCTTTACTATCAGATTGATTGATGTGAGCTGAACACCTCACGTGCATATAGAGTCCATCCAACACCAATGACTCATTTCCAATCAAACTGAACTGACTTTGAAACCGCCTCAGAGCAGATGTGTTGGCAGTAGCATTGTCAACTGTGATGGTGAATACCCTCTTTATTCACCATTCGGCCAAACAATCAAGCAACACAGTAGCAATTGTCTGGCCTTTATGGTCACATACATGCTTAAACCCAATTATCAGCTTCCTTAACTGCCAATTCCCATCAACAAAATGAACTGTAACCACCATGTAGCTCGCTTTTGTAGGTTGTGCCACCCAAATGTCTGTTGTAACATAAACCCTCTACTTAGTAACCTTGAACCACTCCTTCAAAGTTGCTTTCTTTCTCACATACATTTGGACAATGTCTCTTGTAGCAGTTCTTCTTGAATGAGGCTTGTAGAGGTAAACACGGCTACAAAACATGTTTCCAACCAATACTTTTAGTGAATGAAAGTGGTAACTCCGCCAAGACTAACAACTCATTAGTTGCATCTCTAAATACACCTTCAGACACTTTTGCATTCATCAGACCTCCTTCACTGTTAATGGCTTGTACACCAGGAGCTTGACTTTGATCCCACGCCAAGTAGGACTTACATGACAGTAAATGCTTCTTTAAGTTTGAAGTTTCTTGTGAAGATGCACAATCGAACTCACGCTGACAATGGTTGCATTTGCACTTGTCGTGATTGTCTTCCAATTTTGTGTAGTGTTCCCATACATGAGATCTTGTAGTTGTCTTCTTGGTTTTAGGTGGCTTAGACCTTCTTGCATTCGTCCCTGATCCTTCTTTCCTCTTGCCTCGGTTATCAGTACATACATTCTCTTCTTGAATTTCATGAATTTCATCCTCTATCTCCATCTCAATGTGTTCTGGAAAAGCCGAAGAGTCCATCTACACATAAACAAAGGCATAACCAGTGAGAGACATATCCCATAAGACATAACCAAAGAAACTTAACATGAGAATCTGTATCAAAATTCTAATGAATAAGACATAAGTGAGAGAGTCGATTATAACATCAAGAAGAACAAAGCATTTCCATATCAAAATCGATTTGAAGACATAATCCTAAATTCAAGTCATAGCAGAGATACAACAAAACCAACCAAAAGAAATGTTTCTAGCATCAACAAGAACAAGAAAAAACTAAGAATCAAAATCGTTTTAGTTAACACAACAAAACTCGAAATCGATACTTACTTCAGAATAATTTCTCGAAGACTTTGAAGGTGGAGATTGAAACTGCAAATACTTTATGGTTTCCAAATCCATCATGTCGTCTCCTGAATTTATACTCCAAAGGATGGATTACAATTTGCAATTGAAAATCGCAACAGACGCGGAAGTGATATCGTCTCTGCGGTAATCAAGGAGAAAAAAATTTCGACTTACAAACAAACTTAGGGTTAGGTGGTTAGTGGATTAGTAAAAGGATATATGTGGAGTCGGGTACATTCGGGTAAAGAATTGGATCTCGGATATAATCCGATCCGAACCGGTATCCGAACTGTTTTTAAACGTGGTACCATTCGGATAATTAAGCATATCCGAAACCCGATTTTTCGGGTCGGTACCGGGTCGAATCCGCGGATCCGGATATTATGCACATGGCTACTTGTGGTTGTGTGACATAGACAACTTCTTTAAGTTCTCCGTGAAGAAACGCTGTCTTGACGTCTAAATTATGGACTTCCAATCCATTAGTAGTTGCAAGATTAACAAGCATACGAATTGTTTCTAGTCGTGCCACTGGTGCAAAGACTTTGTCAAAATCTACTATGTATTGTTGTACATATCCTTTGGCGACAAGTCTTGCTTTAAACTTGTTAATACTCCCATCCGAGTTTCTTTTGATTTTAAAGACCCATTTCAACCCAATAGGCTTTACTCCAGTCGGACACTCAACCAACTCCCATGTATCATTCTTGACGATAGATTCAATCTGATCGTCGCAAGCCATCATCCATTCTCGTGAGTCTTTGGCGTCCAAGAAGATTAAAGGCTCGTTGTTAATGCATAGTAACAACCTTTCTCTTTCTTCCATCGCAAGTAAAACATAATCACTCAAGTACTTCAGTTTAGAGCTTACCCGTTATGATCGTCTTAGTGGAACAGTCTCTGTTTCTTGAAAAGTCTCATGTTCAAGCTCATCCTCATCGATCTCTTCTGTCTCTTCGATGTCAGTGCTTTCAGTTTTAATCTTGCTCGTTTTATCTTCATCCTCTGTGTCGCCATTAGAGCCCGTATTATGTGATGTATGTTGTATTCCTCTGTTCCCATAAGCGCCGAAAACAACAGTGATGTTTTGTTCTTGGTTGTTATTGTTCCACTCCCAACCTTTTGTTTCATCAAACACAACGTCTCTGCTAACCATTATCTTGCGGCTTTGAGGATCATAGAGACGATAGGCCTTGGTTCGTGGTTCCGTTCCAAGGTTTATAAGCATTCTTGATCTATCGTCTAGCTTCTTTAAGGTCTGCTTCTCGACTTTTGCGTAACCGATACAACCAAATACACAAAGATGACTGAAGTTTGGTTTGAGCTCATGATACAGTTCGTATGGTGTCCTATCTTTCAGTGCTCTGGTAGCGATCCTGTTCAGAATGTATGTCGAATGTCTCACTGCTTCTCCCCAGAAGAAATTCGGCATGTTCATATGTTTCATTATACTCCGTGTCATCTCCAACAACGTTCGATTTCTTCTCTCTACTACGCCGTTCTGCTGTGGCGAGTATGGGGCTGTAAGATGTCTCTTAACCCCTGTAGCTTCACAATACTCATTGAACTCATTGGACACAAATTCTCCACCTCTATCGGTTCTAAAAACCTGTATCTTCTCCTTTGTTTCTTGTTCTATCCGCTTTCTTAGTGCCTTGAACTTCAAGAATGCTTCACTTTTGTCCTTTAACAAGATACTCCACATATATCGTGAATAATCATCTATAAGCACAAAGATATATTGCTTTCCAGCTGGTGTATTTGGTTTAATTGGACTGCAGAGATCACCATGTATAAGCTGTAGCTTCTTGGTTGCACGATAATGAGTTGCTTGTGGGAACACCTTCCGAGTCTGCTTTCCCATTAGACATGATCTGCATATCTCCTTTTCAAATTGCAGTTTCGGGGCTCCTATTACAAGTTCTTATTGCAGCATTGACTTTAGTGTTTTGTTGTTTACATGTCCCATTCTCGCATCCCACTTACTTGATTCGCTTGTTGGTCTTAAGTGTAGTTTCTCTTGGGTTTCGAGTCCCATTCTCACCTTGTTTAGCCGATTTCTAGACCGTGTTGAAGTCACGAGCAACTTACCCGTTTGATCACGCATTATTAGTTGATCACCTCTCATCCTCACGTCACACCCAGATTCAGTTGCTTGGCCTAAGCTGATTATGTTGCTTTTTAAATCGGGGATGTAGTATACATCAGTCAAATTTCTTGCTTTATTGTTCATATCAATGAATGATATCGTTCCTTTCCCTTTAATATCAATCCTTGAATCGTCACCGAAACGAACTTTCCTTGTTATTGAGTTGTTAATGCTTGAGAAATAACATTTATCTCCTGTCATATGGTTGCTTGCGCCATTATTAAGATACCATATGTTATCACCAACTGTGTTTGTCTCATACTTCTCTGGTATTACTCGTTTTTCATTTAGAAAAACAATCTCATGTATCATAAGTTCTTCTGCATCTTGTGTTTTAGTGTTATGTGTTTCTTGTGCCTCTTGAAGTTTTAATAGACGGTCTGGACAATCAGCAGCGAAGTGTCCTTGTTTGTCACAGCGATAACATGTGATTCTCGAGTAATCAAAGTATCTCCCACGTCCTCTTCCTTGCGAGTAGAACCGACCTCCTCTGCTTCTTTCCCTGTTAGAATCACGACTATAGGAGTCTCGTGGCTGGTAATTGCTTGAGTTTCCTGATTAGTAGGGTTTCGATCATGAGTATTGTTTTGATCTTCCATATTTGTAAACATAAGCTTTCCTTGTTCTTCTCCGGCTTCTTCATCATAAATACGTTCTTCATAGGCTTTTAATCGTCCAATCATGTCTTCAAAACTCGTAGAATTTAGATCCAATACTTGTTCCAAGGAAGCAACAATGTGTGTATATATTTCTTGCGTGGCAAGCTTTTAAGAAATTTTCGAACCAAATTTGATTCTTCAATAGTTGTTCCCAAGGCGGCTGATTTGGACGATATCTCGGCGAGTTTCCCCGCAAACTCATCTAAGCTATATGTGTCCTTCATCTTCATACGGTCGAACTCAGCCACTAATGTCTGAAGCCGAGCTTCCTTTACCCTTTCAGCTCCCATATGGCGTGACTTAATCGCCTCCCAAACTTTACTTGCAGTGTCGAGCTCCCCTACTTGCAATATTAGGGCTTCCAGGATAGATTGAAACAACAACGCCATGGCTAGGTCGTTTTTCTCATTATCCGTAGACTTCTCTTCTATTACGTCCCAAGCTTAATGCACTTTAAGAGTTATTTTCATCCTTATAGCCCAAACAGTATAATTAGTCGAGGTAAGCATCGGATTTTGATTGAGGATGAACCTCTGCCTTCTTTCTTTTCGGTTGATTATATCTCCCATGACTTCCTTTGGGCTCTGATACCAGTTATTGTATCAAACCCTAATCGTATAGAATACAAATTGATCACACGATTTTGTATAAGAAACACAACTTCTTATTGCTTTAGAAAACTAACTCAAAAACTAAAGCTCTCAATCACAAACTCATAAGTTATGCAACACACTTTGCATCTCCTTATATAATATAATAATTATCCTAAACTCATTAGGAATAACTAAAACAATAATCCTTATCTCAATAAGAATAGATAACTTAAGTCCTAAGCTATTTCAAGCTTATCTCAACACATATGCATCCACGGAAAAACATCCACACAAATTACATTTACAGAATGACATCCACAAGATAGCATCCACAGGATACCATCCACACCGATTTCATTCACAGAATGACATCCACATGATAGCATTCATCTCGATCAAATGCACATAATCAACAAATCTCCACCTTGAGCGTTTGGTTACATGTAAGTAAAGACTGTCAAATAAGACTACATGTAAGTAAAGACTAATTTTTTTTCAGTTTTGTACTTCATGAGGTGTTCAAATTGTTAGATTTTGAGGAGATTTCAAGTGTAGCAGACTTCTGTGACAAGTACATCTTTTTGTAGTTGAGTCTCACGTAGATATATCTATATATATAAAAAAGAGTTTTATCTCTTCTCCTTAAGCCACCTCATCAATTGGGTGTCTATAAACTTGACACATAAGCATAATTTTTTAAATATTAATGAATGGTCCTAAATTTTTCAAATTCTTATTATTTAAACTTCTATAGTTTTTTAAATAGTAATGAATAGTCCTAAACTTTTCAAATTTTTATTATTTAAACTAAATATAGTAGCACAATTTAAATAGTCCATAAATATTTATAATTAATGCTAATTAAACACAAATCATTTATCTTATTATTATTATCTATTATTATATAAAAGAGTTGGTCTCTCTTCTCCTTGATGACACGTCATCAATTCGAGTGATGAGAAGCTGCCACGTGTGTTTTGTTTCTTTTGGCGATGTTAATGCCTTTTGACGAGTTCGTTCTTCTATTTCCGGTTCTGTCTTTCAAGGGCTTTAGTGAGCCATTAATGTTTGGGCTGCAAAACAACATAAGTTGGGCTTTCATAAAATACATACAAATGCTAACGACGTTTAGCATTTGTCTTCTTCTTCGATTGTGTTGACTGAAGATTAGGGTTCTAAGTTTTCTCAATCTCCGAAGATGTCAGCCTTCCATGGCGGTTCTGGAAGGTTGTCAGAGACCAAATATTCGTGTAGAATATCCGAAGATTTCAGCCTTCCATTGTCGTTACTTTCGTTTCGGTTGCGACTCCTCTCCTTCAATACGTTACGAGATGAAGTGATTCATGCCATTAACAGCCTTCTTAAATCCTTGGACCCAATCCAACCACAATTACTCATCCAATGCTCTTCATCTCCCTCAAAGTCGGTGGGATTCCATCTATAAAAAAGTCAGACTTCATCTCATGAATATCATCCTCACCATTCCTAATACAAGAGAAACCAACTCTTAAGTGTAATGGCTAACTCTTCTATGGTTTTCGGCTTATTGAAATCAAGTCGTTATTCATCTTAATACACAGTGGCGTTTAAACTCAGAACTATGAAAATCATGTTTTCAATGTTTTCTTCTTTTTTTTATAAATGGTATTGAATCTGTTTGATTATTAGTATTTCGTTTGTTTCATGTTATCAGGTGAACCTCATGGCAGCCACCGTCAACGTCCACCGTCTCACCACCTACATGCATCTTTTCAAGGCGGGTTCTATGAACTCTTTGAGCGGATTTGATATGGCTCGGTGCAAACAGAATTTCAGACTCTCGGACTCTCTTCTTTTGATTCGGTTCAGTGATTCAACAGCTTTTGAAGAGATAACCGAACCGGCTTCCCCAATTCCTAAAAAACGCTTCAGGTTCTGTGAACTTCTTGGTCTAGCTAACACAAACACCAAACTTCCAGGTAATCATACTACTAGCTGCTTCTCTCACACTACCCACTGTAACCTTTAAGATATTTAAATGTCAATCTTCTTTCAGACATTATCGGTGAGCTCACTGCTATTAAGGGTACAGTCAGTGACCTTCCACCAGGAAAATACCATGTCATGACAACCATCAAAATTGATAAGTATCTATCTAATTCATATTGAGTTATTCACCCCTTTAATAATTAATTACAACCTTATTTGGAAATACATAAACATTTCTTGCTCTGTTTTTTCACTTCGTAGTGAAGTTTTGGTGACATTGAGTATGTATGACTCACAAGCTGTGACGTTTCACAGCCGCCTAGACGGCTTCCGAAGTGATCCAATAGTTATTGTAGCAACAAGCATAAATCTTAAGACTGAAGGAGGTACTTTGTGGCTTATTCTCTGTTTAGGAGATTGACTTTAGATGTACCAGGAAAGTCACCAAATTCAATATGGACAAAGTCTGGTGCTATGTCTCTTGCTCCAGGTATACAAAGAAGCTTCAGCGAACTGTGTCATCATTCACTTGCATAACCTGCAAATAACACTAACGCCATTGGTATCGTACGGTATATTGGATCCTTTAGCTTGATTTTCTTAATAAACTGCGATGATGTTCCGTACACACATCAACAACCCACAGACTTTTAAATCACTTTTTGTCTTATAGGTGCCGTGTGGAGATGACTATTGCTGATAAGACTGCTGAAAGTCTATTTGTTGGTTTCAATGGAGAAATTACAAAACTATATAACATCCGAGCTCTTGAAGCTGGGCATCTATTGGTAGGTGTCTTCAACATCCCATTGTATTATCAACTATTTTCCTAATATTATGGTTTAAGTTACTTGCAATTCACTCATTAGTCACATAGGCCGGAGAGGGAGAAAACCCAGAGGATACTCATATGCCCCTTTCACGGCCAATCATTAAACCTTACTATTTCATGCATCCTGAATCGTCTGCCCCTCTTTCCTTTGTATGAAAATAATGAGATGGGTCTGTCTTAACAGGATGGCAATGATGATAATGGAGATGATGATGGAGATGATATGCCTGGACTCATCTCAGTGCCTACTAAGGTGGACGTCGATGGTAACAATCGTAAGGAGGCACCTACTATAGGAACTTCTTCAGGTGTCCACACCAACAAGCCTCCTCCTATAGAAGCATATTCCAAGGTGGTTAAGAAGACACGTCTCGCATAGGCGAAGCTATTGAAGTATCTGGAATTGCTTCGGTATTTGAGTAATGCTATTGCATCAATGTTGGTTTTTTTTTGGTTACAAATACTTTTGGGATATGCAAGAGTTTTTCTTTTTAAACCATCTAATATTTTCTGCTTAAGTTAAACGTTTGTAGGAGTGATTTAAATTTATGCAAACCAGTTCTACTTCAAATCAGACGTTTTAGATGTGAAATAATAAAATGGCCAGATGATAATTAAATTTAGACAGAAGATCCATTGTTTCATAAGGGAATAATCATAGCTTTCCCGATTAACATTTTATTAAATAATTTCCTTATTATGAAGTTGTTCAATGCGAAACTACATGATAAAGGTCTTCGGAAGACGTCATAGAGTGGCTTACTTTATAAATAAAGTGATTAATTTAAAATAGAATTAAAAGATCTAATAAAATAAAAAAGATATAGTTAATTGTTACTATAAATTAAATAGTTGTATGTGACAAAGTTGTGTTTCAAAAAATGGTATGTAGCAAAGTTAATGTAAAATCATATTTTAAAAATTAATTAGAATCATTTATTTTGGATATCTTCATTAGTTTACGAGTTTAATGATATATTCAAAGATTCAAGTAAATATTTATATTTATGAATAATAAAAATTAATATTATGTTTTTAATAAAATCAATCTAATTTAATGTGATTTTTTTAATTAATGATTCATGTTTCATATTTTCAAACTTAGTAATTTTAAGAGAAATGTATGAGAAAAAGTTGCAACTAAAATCAAAAGCTAAACATATACAAAATCCATGTTTTCCGTATTGAGCATAAACAACTAAAATTTTAAAAAATTAACTTCATTTATTGTCAAAGTCAAAATAAAAATATTAAAATAAAATAAAAGAATTATATTTTCATGAATATTTAACTGGTAAACTAACTAAATGATTTCTAACAAGAATAATATAATAAATAATAAAAATTATGAAGGAAAATAGTAAAAGTTAATGTTATTTTAGCTGTGAGAAAATAAAATATTTTAATATTTTATTTTCTCTCAATTTAAACACTTTCTATATATATAAAAGAGTGTTTTAATCACTTTTGAAGCTGCCACATAGGATTCCACGATACAAAGTCGTCTCTTGACAACACGACACGTGTTCCGGATATTAAAACACTGTGATTTATTAAATATAGCAGTATAACAACATGTAAATTATATAATATAATAAATAATATATATATAATTTTATGATATAATCTTCATATTTAAAATATTAATTTACGCAATTTAATATTTATTTTAAGTTTGAAATTCTATTGTTCACTTTTATCAAATTAAGTTAAACATATTTATTTTTTACTTTTTGGTGATAAATATTTGTGCTAATATTTATTTATTTAATAATATTTTAAATTTATTAATTTTTAATTCATGAACTTTATTATTGATATTAACTTTATATATTTACTAATTATTTTAATGGTAGAAGAAAACATAAAACATGTTCTACTTAAAAATTATAATATAAAAATATCTTTATGTTTTAGTAAAACTAATATCTAATTCATAAAATATTATAAAAGCTAAATATATTTATCATTTTTTGGTATTAAACTTAATAAATTGAATACCGGCAGTATATAAACCAAACCAAATTAAAGTATCTATAATTTTATTATGGTTGCTATTTTTATAAATCAAAATACCTAAAAACCGAAATCTGGATTAAACATCAATACAAATTAACAAAAACTACAAACATATGTAAGATTGTTAAAAAAATCTCACAAATATGGTATTAGAGACTAACAAGTAAATACTCACACCACACGAACCAAAAAAATTACAGATACATACAACAACCTTATTTTCCAATACAAGAAGCCTCAAACACGATTCACAAATCCAGTTAATAACACCTTACATAAAAGGGTTGAACCCAACACTTTTAACAAACTTAGGATAATACAATTTCCATAATAGTCTAAAAAAGTTTATCATTTTCGTGCATTGTCTCACTTCCGGTTTACAGAAAAAGGCTGTCGTCGCCAATAAGAGTTGAGATCTGTGGGCGTGCTCTAGCCACTCGTAGGCCAAAAGATACGATGTTCTTGCTTTCCCACCAAATTATGAAGTGGTACTTCAAATGCTATTATAGGATCACCACAGAATGAATAAGAAAAAGTAAGCAAGATGGCCCACTTCTATCTCATATCACTTCTAGTCAGTGCACAGTCTGCTCCCTAGGTTCCACCATTGAAATGTGGTCACATTGATAGGAAACCGACGCACACAGAACCATCAAAAACACCGTCAAACACATCTATCACAATCACAAAACCACAAAGCCGTAGCGCCCCATTTAAGATTTAATGAAACCCCAATCCACTTACTTATACAATAAGATTTCTCAATATTCGTTTAATGCGCCATAACTCTTGTCTACATCTTTGGGTTAATAGTGCCAGAAGGGCATGAAATTTATCTTGCGCTAGCAAGAATGATTATCAGTTATAAACGTATTGCTCACAAAGGCAGATTGGGTTCTCCGCACAGATCAGGTATTGCAAACAGGTTCTTGAGTCTCTTATCTCAAGATTTTTGCAGCCAATAATCTTGCTATAAACTAATGTTACGAGAGGCTTAATAGGTCTTTAAACTCATCTCTCTTTGAGTCTCTCCTTCTCAAGGATCATGTCATATATTTGTACTAGTTGAGTTTCGGCCGCGTCAAACCTTACCTATGTCGAATACAAGATAACTCGATATTGTCACCCGCGACATATCACCAAACCTCAACTTAAGAACCAATATAAAAATCTATTCTTTTGTAATCATAGTCAAAATCTAATTTGACTCATAATAACGATAGAACTCTCTCACTGCCATCGGCATCCACTGATGACTTTTATCAGGGATTACTATCGACAAACCGCTCTCTCTTATAATTATGACGCTCGATGGCTTGCTGTGAGGAAATTATTTAGATTGAGATACTTTATATGCGTTATTATATCGAAGAGAGTCATCCATATTATCCTTAAGATGATGATCCTAATTCCGGACCTTGTTTCCTTTTTGATGGCATGGTAAAATTTAGTATTCTATCACCCGCGCTAGATAGTCCACGAGACTATTACTTTTCTGTTGCCACTAGAAAACGAATCCTTTTCCTTTCCTGAAGGGTGTTTTATTAAGTGTTCTCCTCAGGCTTCTATCGTAACTCTCCTAATTCAATGGTAGTATCTGACTCGTCATTTCACGAGAGCCAGATCAATCTACTCTTTTCAGCTCCTCAGTAAGTCTCGCAGTTATCTTATTTAAAGTTGAGAAATTGTCTAAAATACCACATTCTACCACCACATTTCTTACTATCACTTTCATGTTTACTTTAGTCACTTTTACTCTTATTTTTAAGAGGGGAAAAGACAATTATAACTCTAGAATTAATTAATTCAAGACTTACGGTTTAGAATTGAGGGGTGGTGTAAAGTTTTGTAATGTGTAATTTAGGATTCTAATTAATCGAAGAAGCTTTTTACCTCTTAATGAAGAAGATATTTTGTGAAAATGTCTATTTAGTTAATGTAAAGATGAATAATGGTGCCAATAATGTGGTAAATATTAAAATATTCTTTAAATTTTTATTTATAAGTTGTTTAGTTGTGGTGTTATAAATTTTTGTGCAATATATATTCAAACTTGATCATGATATATACTTCTAAATTAATAAAATCACCAGTGTCAAAGTTAATCTAAAATATGTTAGTTATTTTAATTCACTTTTACTATTTTTTCCTCAAACTCTTAACTAAGTCATTGTCTTTTAACTGTTGCATGAATACCGTTTCTTTTCCAATTTGATTTTTTTTATAATTGTAGGATTAGCAGAAACTTGAAAATATGAATTTTAAAATTATCTCATCACCCAATTATACCATCTCAATAGAACGGTCTTTTTAAGAGTTTTATTTTCAAAATCTGCATGATTTTATTTTCATTTTTTGCATATATCTAAAGAAGAACAAATTTTCTCAAAGAAACTATGTGAATTTTACCATTTTTCGTTTTTATCTTTGGTAGAATAATATTTTCATAAATGCCTAAATCATTAATGGCCAAATGACTAAACTAACTTTTTTAATCTATCTCCGATTTCTCCAAGCTTAACGTCTCAATTGAGCTTCGTTGTTGTCTTCTTCATCAAGCTTCGGTGTCGTCTTCTTCATCAAGCTTTGGTGTCCTCTTCATCGAGCCTCGCCGTTTCTGTATTCATGAGCTTCACCGTTTATGTCTTTAGCAATTTTGTGTCTTTGTATAGATTGATCTTTCTATTAGGAATTATGAAAGTAAGACTTTTTTAAGTTCGCTTCTCTCTTTCTTCTCAATATGTTGATTTATGGTTTTTGTTCATTAGTGACGGTGATGTCGTCTTTGTTCCATACAATTTTTGGAGAAGTTCCCAATGAGTCATTTATTTCAATGAAGTCAAATTCTCTCTTCGAGAGACGATTGAACGAGAGTGTACAAGCTTAAATTATTTTTGATTAAGATTTATAATTGTAGGATTAGTTTATGGTAGCTGGCAAAAAATAAAATGAGGAAAAATAATAGATAGGCGAAGACAATTTTTTAATCGAAATAAAATATAAAAGCTCAAAAGAAAAAAACACTTTTTGATGATATGCAAGGGTGATTTTTGTCATAGTCCGCAAATTTCTATGGGTTGCAAACGATGTTTTAGTTGTTTTATTTGCATATCTTGCTTTCGTAACATTGTAAGCAACTCTTCTTCCTCTTTTGTGAGTATGTTAATTTGGTCGATCATATCCTCTCGGTTCATAAAGAAGCCTGGTCTCGTAATATTCTTCAAAAGCTCATGTCGGCCTCGTGCAAAATTGTCATTTGCATATTTGTTTGTCTCAGATCCAACTTTTCTAAAGTTCTGCAACAAACACTCAAACCAAAAACAATACACAAAACTAAATAAATAAAGTTGTAGCATGATTCAAACACTAAAAATTTAACCACCAGAAACGATTAAGCATACAAACTGGTATATTGGACCTGTGGATTCCAAAACATAATGAATATGGTAAATTCGATCGGATTCCAAATGATGAAACCTGGCCGCTTTGGGTCCACGAGACAATTGAATCTGTGACTAGATCATTCACCATATTATACGCACTACAAGAAATATAAGTAGGTTGCCGATTTGATTCCCAGTTCGCGGTTAGCACGAATTCACCAACTGCTATTAAAAGTGTCAAAATCGGAACGCAACTCTATCATAGCATTAAATTCGAGATAGGAAAAAAATTTGTTAAACAGAAACATAAAAATCACAGATTTCGTTTATGATAACACTTTGGGGTTAAAATTTTTACTTTTGTCGCCAATACTTAGAAAAAAATTTCATTATTCCCTCTATTTTTTCTCCATCTCTCTTCTCCAATAATAATTATTTTTTATTCTTTTCATTTCTTCAATCTATCTATCGTCTCCTTCTCCGTCATCTTCTTCAATCCCATTCCAATGGAAAACACTGATTCACCCAGCTTCAAAATCAAAATCAATTCCTAGCCACCGCTCATACCTTAAGCGTCGCCAATCCACAGCGTTCGATTAACCACGTACAGCCCCCACCGTCGCACTCTGTGTCGAGAAAGAAGCCATGGCAGAGAAGACTCACCCCGAGGAAACCGCCATCCCCCAAAGTTGCACCGCCGCCCGCGAAATCTCTCGAAGATCCGGAAGCAGAAACCCTAGGCGCCCAATGTCTAACTTGCGGTTTCCGAGCACGCCTCCGCCGTCCTCAAACGAAGCGCAGAGCCACCAGACTCCGACGAGCCACCAGGACTCACCGGGCTCCCATGGAGACCGACCGCAACAGAGCCTAACCGAATCGCCGAGAGGAGAGATGGAGAGTACCTCCGAGAATCACCGAAGACTAACCTGTTCCGACTTTTTGCTCAGATGCCGATAGAAAGAGGGGTGGGAGAGCAACCCACGGTGACCGATGGTGACGCCGGCGCCCGGAGAGATGAAATTGCAATGTATAGATGAAATATTTATTTATATATCATCACTGTTCAAAAATAATTTGTATTTTAATTAATATATTTGAGTATAAAATTAAAGAATACTATAATGGTAATTAGATTTTTGTTATAAACTATTTATAATGGTAATTAGATTTTTGTTATAAAATAATGGTAATTAGATTTTGTTATAAAATCTAAACCCTAAATCTAATACCCTAAACCCTAAAATTAAATCTTACATACAAAGTCATAAACTTAATCTTTTTTAAGTTATAATATAATTTGTAAACTCTTTTTAAAGTTCTAAAATATTTTTTAAATCTCAAACCATATATTTAGTTTTAAATCTTTAACCCTAGACCTAGTTCACAAACTTCATATAAAACTATATCATCAAAACATTAAATTTTAATTTTTAATATTTAATCAATCAAAAAACATGTAAAAATTTTGATGCAAAATTTAGATTTTCAAAATTTAAACTATTATATCTTATTCTTAGTGCAAAAGGTCATAAAACATATTATTTCTCATGTCCCATTTGTAAAATAATATCTTACATGATCGAAAATTTCTTGAAAAGTTTGTTTAGGTTCCATCTAAACATAAGAAAATGAAAAGTGATTATACTTTTGTTTCAAGCAAATGAGATTATCTCGTGTACATAAATTTTTTTGTTTATTTTCTATCGTGGTATTTTAAAAAATAGAACAAAACTCTAACATAAACTTTTAAATTTTTAATTTTTTTATTAAACAACTTTGGTCTTAAATTTAAAGTCAAAAATTTAATCTTTGTAGTCTTAATTTATAACTTCTTAAACACAAACCTTAAATTTCAATTAAATCCTATACCCTAAAACCTAAACCCTAAACCCTAAACCCTAAACTCAAACACAAACCTTAAAGATTGTGATTTTAAAATTTCCATTAAGAAGAATGATTAAGAGAAGAAGGATATTTTATAAAGATTATGTTTAAAAACAAAATATCATTATATTATAGTAATTATTAAAGTAAACTATTTAAATATAATATATATATATATATATTATATATTATAGGGTTTAAACCCCCTAACACACAAAAAAAATCAAAATTACAATCTTTTCATAATATAACTTCAATCTTGAACTTAAACTCAAAATTTAATCATTTTAAAGTTTTAATCTTAAATTTATATTCTAAATCTCAAACACTAAATCTTAAATCTAAACCATAAACCTCAAATTTAAACCCTACATACAAAGTCATAGATCTAATCTTTTCAAACTCATAATACAAAATTTAAATTTCCAAGTCTATTTAAAACTCAAACTATATACATAACCTAACTCAAAACCCAAATCATTATATTTCCAAATCCTAAACTCACGCACCAATCATTTTATTAATCTTTTAGTATTAGGTTGGTTTAACATAATAATTGCTTATAAAAAGTGATATCTACTCATTTTAATCTTAACATTAATTTATAACTATAAATGTGTAAGTTAACTTATATAAAAAATTAATCAAAAAATATAACCACAAATTACTAAAATAACTATTTAATGGAATAAGAGTTTTAGTTAATTGAAGTTATTATTTATTATAACTTTCCAAAAATAAAGTTAAACATATATATAAAACATTAATCATAATTTTCAATCTTTTCATAATATAACTTCAATCTTTAAAAATATAATCTCAAATGTAAATTTTAAATCTCAAACACTAAATCTTAAATTACACCCTAAATCTAATACCCTAAACATAAACCCTACATACAAAGTCATGCTACCTAATATAAATTTTAACATCATTCTTAAGTTTAAAGATCCTAATTTATACTATCCAACACTACAAAAATTAAATTTCACCTTTTAATCTTACATTTTATTGATATATCTAAACCCCAACCTTACATATATATACTTCAAATCATATATCACTATAACCTTATATCTCAAAAACATTAAACATATTACATATTTTAAATCTATAACAGGTATTAACTAAAAAACGAGTTCAAATAACCAAACCAAAATATAAAATCATAACTGTGTTGTAATATAAATTAACTAGAAATTGCTTTTGTATAACATTTATTAAAGATAAACACAAATGATAAAGAAAGTTGTTTATGGGACCAAATAATATCAATTCTACCCGGATCACATTTTCTCTTTATCGTGATTAGATTAATCCAACGGGACCACATCTAACATACTCTCTCTCTGGACCAATAACATCATATCTACCCGGATCACATCATTTACCGTTGGATTAGATTTAATCCAACGGACCACTTTGATCTGACCATTGTCTCTCGCTCTCTCTCCCTCTCTCCGTCGTCACTTTGTTCTGTTTTTCTTTATCTCTCGCATCTTCTCTCCATAGATCTCACCCATTCTCTTAATCTCTCGTCAATTTTGTCTACTACTTATCATCTCATGAATCAAAAAGCTTGGCTGAAAGAAGAAAACTGTTGAAGTCACAGCTTCAAAGGAAAACAACGAAATTCATGACTGGATGAATAAGATGACGACAATGAACACAAAGCCCACCACCACCAGATCTAGTTCTACCTGAGATAAATCCGACCAATATCTATCCCACCCCCTCACATCTCCTTCCGTCCCTCCCCTACTCAATGAACCATGCCGTAGTCGGCCACCTAGCGGACTCGCACCTGCGATATCTGGTCTCGTCGTTCATTTGCTATATATTGGTTTCTCATCAGTGGTTTATTTTCCTAATATTGTCTTGTGTTTTAATTTATTCTGCAGAAAACGAAGGCATGATCTTGAAGAAGCCGAGTGGTTTGGTGTGGATATGTCAAGGAAGTAGCGGCAGTGGTGGTGGAGCCGAGCAGAAGAAGAAGAGAAGAGAAAGGCGGGAGAAGAAGAGGCGACAGAGATGTTGAGGTAGGATGGAGTCGGAAGATGACGGCGGCGGCGGTGAGATTAGGGTGAGGTTTTTGGTTTATTAGGTTGGGTTTTAATTTAGGATTGGTTTAATGTTGTTTTAATTAGTTTTTGGTTTAATCGTAGTACTGTGGTTTATTTTTTTTTATCCTGGTTGTAGTTTATACTTATTTGTAATCTAATTTTTAATTTAATAAATAAAATTTTATTTTAATTAAAAATTAATTTGTCGAACTTATTTTTTTAATATTTTTTATTAATTATTTTATTAATTAAATTTTTAATAAATTTAATTTAACATTTTAATTATTTTATCTATTAATTATAGCGTTATAACTATATCTTTAAAAATTATGTTATGGCACATGAAAACGTCGTAGAAAATCATATAGTAACAAAGTTATGATGTTATTAAAAGGTTTTAATATAGCGAAGAATAAATGTTATAATATCTTTAAATTTTTGTAGCACGCGAAATACGCTATGATACAAGGGGGGTCTACCATAGCTGCGGCTGTCACGGCGTTCTTCGAAACGCTACAAAAATTCTATAGTAGCGTTTTTCGGGTGCTATTAATACTGAAATTTCTTGTAGTGACGTTCTCGTGAGACTATCTCCAATGTATTTTTGCTAATTTTTCTCTAAAATAGAGAAATTCTATAATAGAGGTGATATATGCTGAAACGTCCTAGGATTGGACAAGATCACTCAAATGGTTCGAAGGATATGAACTCGCCAAAAGGAAGAATTGATGGGTTGAATGGTGACACAAAAGGTTGCGGACGGCCCAATGATACTACCAGAGGATTCGTTTGCTGCTTGATGTGACGCACAAGTCCAGGAAAACGAAGATTTGTTTACTCGGAGATAACCTCACTAAGAAACAGAAATGTTCTAAACAAAGAACAAAGAGAATAAACTCAAAATAAGAATAAAATCGATTTTTTTCTGTAGAAAGATTACATAATTATAGTAGCAAAGGCATATGAAAAGACTTAAAATTTTGTGGAAAACACACATAGAAAAATACAAACAAAGACTTGACTAAATTATTGTTTTGACTGAAACTTGGACTACCTCTTGATATAGCCACGACCAGGACTTTGAAAAGTTAAGAATATGCTCATGATTTGGGCCAAGAAATGTCCTTTTGAGGCATGGTCGAAATCCATCTTTTCCCTTAGCCAATATTTTATCGGTTTCTCCATTTGACCCAAACAAGTCTGTTTTGAATATTTTCAAAAACCATCATGCCCAATGCTTTCTTAGACATTTGAATTGGTCCATCAGAAATAAGGTTAGCCATTTTCAGTTTCTTGAGTGGTCGTACTAGCTTGGAAGATCGAACTAACTCGCTCAGCTCGTCCAAATGAGTGTCAATCCAGCTCAGCTCTTCTTGGATAGTGTAATTACAGCTCACTTGAGTATTCAGATCATCTAAGATAGTGTCAATTAGCTCATCCAGCTCCAAGGCAGTGTCGGTACAGCTCACCTGAATGCGTACATGTCTGAATTCGCGAGAACTAAAGATCACCTGATTTGTAAATGACATAACTCCCACATCTGAACTCTGTTTGATATGATTCTTCTTCAAGGAGCTCCATAATTGAGTTGGAAACATTCTCCAAGTGATTTCATGCGTAGAAGTCTCGTGGTTTGGAAGATATGAGTCAAACAATGAACATATATCTTTACTGCTTCTCATGATCAAGCCATGCATGTCTGTTTTGTCCGGTGTGCTATCCAAGGCGCATCATATGTTCCAATGTGTTTCTCTATAATAGCAATCTCTAAATATATAGTAAAATAGAGAAATGCTATTTCTTTTTCTATAAGAGCATCTCCAACCCTTCCCAATATTTGCCTCTATAATAGCATTTAGAGACAAATTCACTCCATCTCATCTCTATTTACTCCTCTTAAATAGAGATTGTTATTTTTTCCTCTATTTATATAGGAATAAGAGCTTCTCTAACTCATTGTTATTTCTACCTCTAAAATAACATATAGAGGTGAAATTGCTTCTATAATAGAGATTGCTATTTTTCCTCTTATTTATAGAGGAAGAAATAGCATTTCTCTATTTTGACTCTATATTTAGAGATTGCTATTATAGAAGAATAGATTAGAACATATCTCATCTCTATTATAAAGTTCCTCTATTTTAAAGGTAAAAGTAGCAAAATACATTGGAGACGGTCTAAGATTATCTTCAATTTATTTTGCTATTTTCACCTCTAAAATAGAAGAACTCTATAATAGAGGTAAGATATGCTCAAATGTATTCATTTAAAATAGCAATCTCTAAATATAGAGTAAAAATAGAGAAATACTATTTCTTTCTTCATACATAAAGAAAAAAAATAGAGATCTCTATATTAAAGAAAGAAATAGAGGTAAGTTGGAACAATTTCACTTCTAAATGGTATTATAAAGCCTAGAAAAAAATAATAGCGTGGAGATGTTCTAAACAAAATTTCTCTATTTTTACTATATATTTAGAAGATCATTATTTTAGAAAAATATATTGGAGCCAAAACACATATTTATTTTTAGAGATCCTCTATTATAAAGGTAAATAGCAAAATACATTGGAAATGATTAAATGAAAGAGAAAATAACAATAATTTCTATTAATTTAGAGTCTTTTGAAAATACATGGCATAATTTTTTTGCACTATTAAAAATGTTGTGTCCAACAATAAAACGTTATGATACTATGCATGTATATTACACGATATTTTTTCAAATATGATGAGATCTACTTAAATAAACCAAACATATAAAATACTAGACAACTAAACTAATGACTTATTATTGAATTACTTAGACCTTCTTTAGACCTCATCATACAGACTCTCATTATGAACAAAATTTTAATATAGAATGAATTCATCGATCGATTTATTTATTGTTGTTTATACTATGTTAATATTTTGTAGAGTCGTCATTTACCTCAAACTAGTTTACTATATGCAATAGTTACATAATAGTTTTATTATTTTCAGTACATACTTACCAGACTACTTTTTACGTTTTATCCAATCTTACTGCATAAAGAACTCATAAAAAGACCGCATAAAGAAGAACATAGTTTTAATAGGTGCGAAACTTACTATATTATGTTAATTATGTTTATTATTATATACTATCATGACTCTACTCGAATATTGTTCTAGCAAATTTAATATAGATTGAATTCAATAGGGTAATATATTAATTATCAGAGTTCAGAAATATCA